>JARHUK010000721.1:0-12149 GCA_031001725.1 Pseudopyricularia javanii
TTTTATTTAATAGTAACTGTTATTCGAGATAATTCATTGTACATTAATTATATAAAAACAGTAGTTTTATAAGCAGGTTATATGTTAAACAACGCGAGCTAATATGAATTCCTCCAGGTTAACAAACGGTCGGAAAGGTGCTATAGGTAAACGCCGATCCGGCCGGCCGTGTTCTCTAGCGTGCAATCACGTGCTAATATTGCACACGCAAGGGACTACGGTCGCATGCATGATCGCGTACACCAATAAACCAACACCTTCGGTATTTTACAGTTGCTAGGGATCCCGGATATCCACTTAACTGCCGAAGTCCGATCAAGCTTCGGTAATTTCACTGCCAGTCTTCTACGTACGTAAAGATTTAGCTCGGTTGGGACTTAATCTTTGTTAGTATTTTGTAATACATTGGTACCGACTTGAAATTTGGAACAAGTCACACCTGTGGTGAAGTGACAGCATATCCAGCGCAACCATCCTAACGTGTTTTTAGTAATCGAAAACTCTCTTACGACTGTTTCATTCATCAACAATGGCGAGCTTCTCTTATACTTGCAGGGCCATAATGGTTCTAGCCGCAGTCAGCAAGGTCTTGGCAAAAACAACAACTTCGGCTCTAGATGTCGAGAAGAAGTACGACTACATCATCGTTGGCGGGGGAACCGCCGGATTAGTTGTCGCCAACAGGCTAAGTGAAGAGAAAAATTGTACATATCGAATGTTGTCCTCATGGCTTGGGATTTGTAACTAATCGGCACTGCGTAGGGACTGTTCTCGTCATCGAAGCAGGACCGGTGTATGTTATGTTTATACGCTTTGCTAACTGTTAATGAAGCCTCCTGCTAACTTATTTAGACCTTCATTGGACAAGGAGGATATCCTTCCGTGGTATGGAGCAACAGGAGCATCCAGGAGCCTCCACCCCTGGAATATTTCGACCGTTCCGCAACCCGGGCTAAACAATCGGGTTATAGCCAGCAACCAGGCAAAAGTGTTGGGCGGCAACTCGGCTATCCACGGTATGGTTTTCGACCGGGCGCTACCTGCAGACGTCGATGCGTTCACGGCCCTTGGCATCCAAGGATGGGGGTGGGATAACATGATGCCCTACTTTAATAAGGTAAGCAAGCATCCCCTAGAAACGTCACTCTTTCGGATAGTCGGGAGCAGATTCCTAAAGAGTTGGAATAGTTCGAGACGTTCACCCCACCGCCTGTCGACAAGGTGGAAACGTTCGGCGTCACCTTCGACGAAAAGTGCCATGGATACTCGGGACCCGTTGGGATCGGGTGGAACAGCTTTGTCTTCCCACAAGACAGTAGGTAGCGCGCAGATGGTCATGACTGATCGACAAAACTAACTGAAGCAGATTTATTTCTCAAGGCACTGGATAGTCTGGGAGTCCCTCGCCCCCGCGACCCGGCTTGCCTCAAGCTGGGCTCCTCCTTAATGCCGTCTACCATCTCCCAGGCCAACCAGACTCGTATAGACTCAAAGAATTCCTACCTAGATCCTGTTAGCGAACGCCCTAACTTGGACATTCTCTACATGAACCAGGCCACAAGAATTGTGACGGAGCTCAAGGATGGCCAGGTGACGGCCACAGGCGTAGAGGTAAACATTGGACGACGGCCCTTTAGCTAGTATTTTGTTTTGAACTAACGCGATAGCAGTTTGCCAGAGACTCTTCGAGCGTGCGCAACATTGTAAGCGCCAGCAAGGAGGTGATTCTGTCGGCCGGTGCTATGCGGTCACCGCATTTGCTCATGTTGTCCGGGATCGGTGAAAGTGCGAAACTCGCCCAGCATAGAATAACGCCGGTTGTGGACGTCCCGGGAGTGGGCTATAACCTCCATGATCATTACACGGCAGCACTATTTTATAATGGTATGACTAGCTATATTCACTGGCCGGCAGCGGGTCTTTTACTAACTCGCAAGAAGTACAAAATGGCACGGCGACGTCTAATGATGAGGCCAACTCGAGCTTCATGGATTTGCAAACAGACCTTTACTACAGCAACAGGACAGGCAAGTTTTCGAACCTGCGGTGTCCGCTCTCAAATGCCAGTCCAAGGCTGACCGATCGCAAATTAGGCCGCTTGACTCGAGCTTATGCATCCGTATATTCCTATTTACCTTCGGCAACACTTATCAACATAACCGGCACAGAGCCTTTCTATGCACGATACGAAACATCTATAGACGAAGCCGCCATTTTGAACGACACTCCCCAAACAGTTGCCGCGGGGTATCGAAAGCAATGGGCGACACTGCGTGATTCGCTTCGAAGCGATCAAATGGCAGCTTGGGAGATAAACATCGTTGGGGGTGGCGCAGCCACCACAGCCACCATCCTGCACCCATTCAGCCGCGGCAACGTCTCACTTGCATCTACAGACCCGTTCGAGAACCCCGTTGTGGACCCGCGGTTTCTGTCCCACCCAGCCGACTTTGAGGGTCTGGCCGAGGGTGTCATCATCCTCCGCAAGATAGCCGGAGTTCAGGGCATCCGCGAGGAGCTTCTTCTGAGCGAGAGCATGCCTGGATCTAACGCGACTGCCCAATCAGGTCTCCAAGAGTGGGTAGCTCAATCCGGAGCTGCGGGTAATCACTATTCGGGGTCTTGCGCCATGCTGCCATTGGAGGACGGGGGTGTCGTCGACGCCTCACTCAGAGTATACGGAGTCAGAGGGCTCCGAGTGGTTGACGCGAGCGTCCTGACCCTTGTACCTTCGGCACATACACAGGCAACTGTGTACGCTGTCGCGGAAAAGGTTAGTAGATGCTGTCAAACCCTTGGCTGGTAAAATCGGATAATTCGCACTGACTGACTTGCTACCTAGGCCGCTGACATGATTCGTAAAGACTTCTCGGCGTAGTCAACTGCGGCCTGATATCTCATTGCTGATGAAGTGGAAAAGTTAAATGGTCTCCTGTCGGAGCCAACTCTACTTGTTAGGTTTATTTACCTGAGTCTAAACTATGGATTTCTATGACTAGGCTGACCATGCTGGTGTGAAAAAATCAAGCAACGCGATCTAATATTTTCTCCACCATAGACCTCAATATACATTGTTTTCCATCTTCCTGATTATTATACATACCGCTTGCATAGTTGTCCGCTTTTAAGGCTGAAAGAACTATGGTTGAATGCAGGTTACAAACAGGATCACGTCCCGTCTGCTTCTCCGCATCATCGACTTGGAAGGGAATACCTATGGAGCCCTCGACGCAGTCCATTACATGTAGGGTAATCTCCATGGTCAGCTTGACCTGGAGCTCTTTAACGCCCCTGAATACGTTGGGAACTGCCGTACACGCGGCGGCCGAGAGCAAAGGGTTCAGGGCTTCGTCGTCCCCCGCAACGAGTGCGTCATAGACCTGGCCGAGGACGCACACGAGTGCTCGCCTGATTCGCAAGTAGCAGGCTGTCACCACCAGGATGAGGTCGACATCGTTATGGGTGTGGAGAGCCAGACGGTTGATCAGAGCCGGGGGCGATGGACTCGTGTTCGTCTTGCCAGCTGGGCTGAACTCGGCGCGGCCAAATATGTCGGCATTGTCGGCGTTGTCGGAGCCATGCGGTGGGGGGCTCAGGAACGTCGTCGTAGTGTCCATGCAGAGATAGCTGTCATCGAAAGGGGACGGATTATCAGGCGGCTGGCAAGCGGGCCAACCAACCTGCGAGTCTGGTGCCACCGCGGTGGAGGGCTCAAGCCAGCGGGATACGCCGTCGGGCGTCCCGCTCTCGACCTTGGTGATGAGTGCTGTGAGCTCAGAGCAATACTTGAGCAAGTCGTCGAGCTGGCCACGCCTGCATGTACACCGTCCTAAGTGGGCCTTTGATCCGCATTGCTCTCCCGGCGTTCCTATCTTATCATTCAAGGCGATGACGCGCTCAATGATGGTTGCTTGCCGGTCAAGACTTGGCGGGCCGTCGCTTTCTTTGTCCTCCGCCGACCTAGCGCAGTTTTTATGCGGCTGTTCACAAGTCTGAGGCCAACCACCAGATGCGGCGAAAGGCACCTGTGCCTGGAGGGACGCAGCAGGGGGTATCGGTTTCGCGTGTTGCACGCTGGAATGACCGCCATGGGCGCTCTCAGGCTCCTCGGGCATTCCAAATCCGGCGAAACTCTCGGACTGCTGGTGCTGCTGCTGCTCTTGTTGATGGATGAGAATCCCTTCTGTCCTTCCATCTTTCGGGTTTGTGCCGTTCCGCGGTGGCCTCCCCACGCGGACGGATAGTCTGACACACGCGACCTTTGCCCTTTGGCATCGCATGCACGTATCCAAAGCACCAGCTCGAATGCAACGAAGCTTCTGTCGTCTGCATCGGGCGCATGCGGACTGCCTGACAGCATCGTCGCCAGGGGGTGCGGGCATCTGTGTATGGCCGTTGGTAACAAACATTTTTTTAAATTGATTCTGCTCGCCGAAAGTTCTCAACTTGAGTTCTTGGGCTGGTGTATTTGTTGCATTTTGTTTCTACGTGCGATATTGATTGGGTACTGCTATTACTCGATTACCGGTTCCCGAGTCATTGTAAGCCTTCCAGCCGATACTTTGTGAGAGTACGATATTCTCGAAAGTTCACGTAACTGAGTTTCTCGATACTGGGGTATAAGGTTGGCAAGTTCACAATAAGATTTCCTCTACCATGTACAGCCGACCAGGGCAATAAACTATAATACATATATCTTTTGCAAAAGACGCTCCTCAAAAATCGATCGGCGATGAAGAAAGTCTAGGGTTGAGGAAGTTATACTAAGCATACGGTATACGAAAAATTACCTTATCAGGCTCCGCCAATGCAAAGTTGTTGGCCTACCCAGAGGCAGTTTGCTGCCGATAACATGTCTAGTAGGGGACAAAATAACCAACTAATTTGATACGGTATTTTATCCAGCAAAGCTTTTTTGAATGTGGAAAATATTTAGATACAAAGAATTGGTAATGTTTGCCCTAAGACGTTTTTGATTAATTTTTGTAGTGTCTACATAGGTTCTTTTATCTGCCATATAGGCATGCGAATAATTTTGTTCTGGCGGAATCAGGATAGTTCATCAGGTTCCTGTTAAAATTTATTAGCGTAGCCGTATAACTTGTTTCCGCGTGCATTTAATTCTGCAACAAAGGATCCCTGAGGTCTGCACCTTGTATACCTCGCCTTCGCTATCAAACCGATCATAACGTTCTTCAAAAAATCTAATGTGACGATCACGGTATCGGTACCTGTTCTAAAGTGGAGTATCTTAGGTCCGAACATACGCCAACGGTCTGGGGTGTTAAAAACTTGGCATAGTTATGATCGAGATCAATGTGTATGAACAGATTAATTAGCAAATTGATTAGCGGTAAGTAGTTCTACTACGTAGAATTAAGGGGATCTGTATGGTAATGAACGTCGATCTATATAGTTGCGCGGCTGCGCAGCAGCCTTGTAGAATCATTTTAATCGCTTGGTAATCGAGGTGATCGTTGCTTACCCTAATCACTTAACGAGGGGAATGATCAAGCCCTGGGTTACGTGCCAACCTCGTGATCCTTCCGTTGGGTGGGTGTTGTTCTGCGAGCTTACGTAAAGAGTCCTTTCCCCCGCGCCTACTATGGACTGTAGATGCTAGGTGGGGTTCTTACTTCTGTCGTAACTCTTGGTCGTAACATGTAATTCTATTCGTTTCCAAAGAGAAAAGAAAAGAAACTAAGCGGCATCAATTGTTAACGCCCTGCTTGAATTAGTCGACTAGACACCCCTTTAATACTAGTTGCTTGCATACATCAAATCAATTTCTGGAGATGGACCACTAAATCATTATCTTGTAGCACTATGAAAGATGAAGACACCTTTCGAATTCGATTTAGTCGGCTATATATTTCACATCTTGGAAAAAGTGTCGCTAAGAGAAGAGATTTCTTTACAATATTTATAATCTGCAGTACGCGCGCATAACGATTGCGAAGGAGAAAGTGACATGGGTGTTTCTTGCGGGAAGCGGACGTACTTTGTAATCGTTGACCCATGTAACGGCAATAAATACCGAAACCTCCGAAAATTAACAGCTTTTAGGCTTTTGTACGGTGGAAGAATTCTATCTATTTGAGGTAATAATCCCCCTCGGATTTTGGACGTTTGGCTTGACCTGATTTCCATACCTGCAGGCAACTACAGCAATCCAAGACAGAAAGGCCAAAGACAAAAGAAGAAAAAAGGAGCCATGCATTACCCTAGACTACCCGCAATGGCCTTGGCCGCTTCACTTCTTCCCAGCGTGCACGCCGGCATACGGTATATGTATTATATCGACAGGTTCGTTTGTTGCTACAGTGGAACAATACGGCTGCCGTGACCCGTGCTGAGATTGAAGCGGGAGATATTTACAGAAACCACTTGGCAACGCTACCGGACCGAGAAACGACACGGCTGACGACCCATGCGGTCCTGGCGTACGAGGACCCGGCTGACTTCACTGCCGATACCTTCACGCCCCGAACTCCATTTATGCCGTTTGACAAGGTTCGTGACCTGTTCACGGATCCTGTCAAGATTTGCCTCGCCATCGGCGGCCTGGGCAAGGAGTCTGTCTTTTGGGAGGCCGCAGGGAGTGAGGTGAACCGGACGCGATTCGCGGACAACGTGGGGAAGACGGTTCATGAATTCGGCTATGATTGTGTGGGTACGTAACTTTTCGCCCCTGCCTTTTCCTTTCCCCTGTTTGTTCGTCTAGAATGCTTACTCAAGTCATAGAAATCGCCTGGTCCATTCCCGGCGGGAACGGCCCTGGGTACAACCAGGTCCCTGCTTCGGGCCAGCCCGCTGTGGGTAATAACAAGCTCCCGCAGCTCCTCGCAGCCGTTAAGAAGTCAACCAAGGAGCTGTCATTGATGCTTCCCGGACGGGAGATCGATATGGATGCGTTCGACGCCGCTACGGTCAAGAAGATCGGTAGGCTGGTGGACCACGTAACCGTCAAGACGTTCGACCTGACCGACCTGCGCGACCCGGTCAGTAACCACAGCGCCGGTTTCGGCGCCGTTGGCGAGTCATTAAAGCGGTACATTGAACGAGGTATTCCCTCAATCAAGGTAAATCTCGGCTTTGGGTACTACGCCACTTGGCGGCGGGTTGAGCCGAAAGCTATGTGCCTGCTCGCGACCATGTGTCCCATCTCCAACGTGGGGCGTCCCGAGGAGAACATGGGCTTCGTCACGTTCGAGAAGCAGAACTTCGAGCCAAACCCTCCAGGTATCGATCCCGTTATCGCAAAGTCGTTCCAAAAGGCGATGCGCGAGGGTCAGGTGGATGTGGCCATGGGAGGATGGTGGTGGCACGACGAAGAGAACAACCTATTTTGGTCATGGGAGACGGCCGACATAATCTACCACAAATGCCTTGCCTTTATCCCTAGCCTCGGGCTCGGCGGGCTGTCGAGCTACTCTGCGACTATGGATAGTGCGTCCTGGCAGAGGATGAAAAAGTCGCAGCTCGGCGTGTCTTGGATCCCTGGCGACTTTTTTGATGACCTGGAGCAACAGCTTGCCGAGGATGAGAAAAGATGGGCCCATGAGGAGTTGTAGATTGGGGATGTATTATAAATGGAGATGGATTGTCCAAGGACGACGCTGGTGCTGGTCATGCCTTTTGGATATAAAATCTCGGATACACACACGCTGGAAATTATTGGGACAGATTTTCACACGAGCTGGAATGGCTGGAGCGATATCATAATTTATGATTTTATTAAAGGGCAACTAAGGATTTGTTTGTATATAAACCATCCAATGCTACTTAGAGATTCCATGGCTGTAGATAACATCCAATTGTACAGTCGCTCAGAGCTCCTGGCAAGTAGCAGCAGATCTTAGAATATTAGTGGGCAAAAACTCGATTTTGTTCTCCGTGTCTAGAACAAGATTAAACCGTGTATTCCATGAAGCCAGGTCGACATCAGTCTCCACCTGATAGAGCCGATATTCCCCGTAGTTCACTTGGGTAGGCTCAAGTGGGAAAGACGTCTTGTTGAACGCCGGAACCGGAATACCCGTTCGCGGGACTTTGACAAAGAGTTCCATCCTGGGTGAGCCGGCCGTCTGTTTGTGAATCGCTGTCACGACACGGAGACGCACTCTCCCGTCACTCACCAACGTGTTCAGGCACGACTCCCGCGGTTGGTATAGCAGCCCGCCTGGGACTTGAAACCATCGCCCGGCGTTGTCGATGATTTCGACGTCCCCGGTAGACGGCTTAACCAGCCGTACGCTGAAGGACCCGACGGCGGCCGACAGAGTCGTGCTAAACTCGAACCATGCAAACTCGTCCCCGAAGTGTCCCGTGGATACGCCGCCGGATCTGACGCCCAGCGACGTCTTGATGGACCCGGCGCCGCGACCCAGCACGATCTCGACAGCGAGGTCTTCGGGGGATCTGCCGCCGACCAGCGGGCCGGTACGCACGCGGATCCGACCAGAGAAGCTGATCTTGCCGTCGCGGCGGACCGCGTGCTCGCGCACGTAGGGCTTTACATCTACGGGAACAAGGGGTGCGCTAAGCTTGGTTTCGTGCGGGACCAGGTTTAACATATGGTTAAAAAGCCCCTCGCAGCGACGGCGGAATCGCGATGGGTCGGCGAGGGACAACATTGTATTGTTGCCGTCTGAGCCGAAAATGCGCCCGTCGGACCGCAACATCGGGTCGGGGCTGTGCACCAGTGGATTCGACCCCGTGCCCGAAAGGTACTCGAGAACAACCGAGTTGTCGAAGCGGGCGTGCGATCCTACGGGTCCCGACTCGAAGTGCAGCACGTCTGGCTTTGGGGTTGAGACAGGGCGGTCGGCGACAACCTGCGGGAAGTAGGCCGGGTGTACGCCCCCAAGGGTGTGGCCGCATGCCACCAGCGATATCATGTCCTCATCGGAGAATCCGGCGCGGGAGAAGATGCTTCTGTGCGCGTCTAGGTCCTGGTGGGGCATGGGCGCCTGGAGCTCAAAGGCGCCGGCCATAACCGAATCCCGTCTGCCCGCACGAAATTCAAGCCGAGGGCCGTCGCAGTTGGCCAGGCTCGTATAGACACCCAAGGCGAGCAGGTCAGCCATGGAGGACCGTGGAGTGTAAAACAGGTTTAGAAATTGCAGCGTCGTCTCAAGCGAGGGCCGGGTGTCCACATTGTCAGGTCTGTCCAGTTCAAACATAATGGAGGCGTCCAGGCCCCCCTTGCCCGACATAGCGTCGTGGTCGATCAGGTCGTGGAAGGCGGTGCGTATCCATTCCGCGGCGTTTTGGCGGCCAATCGAGTCCTGGCCAAAGGAGCAGGGGCTTGTTTCTTGAAGGCTGAGCGTAAGTTAAGGCTCCAATGTCTCCCGGAGTGAGTGGGTAGGCGGTGAGTGCTTTACCGTCGGAAAAGTGGTTGATAAAGTAGCCTTTTTTGAGGGACATGAGATCTTCAAGGTAGTCATATTCTGACGGCCAGATGTATGGATCTTCAGAATGGTTGGTGGTGTGAATTGTAGTACTCTGCAGTACCCTTCTTACAACCAATGATAACCCCGCAGCGATTGCGATGCCTTTCCATCCTAGAACCGAAAGTTTGAGATTCATCGTAAGCGTAAGGTCTTGACCTTGTTTCTTTCTTCCTCTCTCTTTGATTCAAACCGTGCGTGCTCGTCAGCGCGAAGTCATTCCAGCCTTTTTTTTCTTCTAAAAGCACCGAACACACAGGCAATCTTTCGGCAATTTCGGTGCTGGGTCTCCACCCCGATGCTCCGAACTTGTCAAAACATTCAGCTGAGACGGGGTTAAACATTTGAAGTCGTTCATATTCCAGCCGATCTTCTTTCTAGTTAACTCGACATGATTATTGCGAATACCAGGATCTGCTTAAACTAACTGCGAGGTAGACAAGTATAATCGACCACCAGACACGAGGCGCTTTACAAAATACAAGTCCCAATGGCCGCATTCTGGAACCCTTCAAAATACAGCAGCATCGACTCGCTAATAGTCAACGCCCCACCGTGGACGCGTGAGTTCGGTATAGCTCAGCTGGGAGTTTTCGTTTTGACATTGGTACGCTTCGACATTAAACCGTGGGATCGCATATGCGGAGCATACTAAGGGACTGACCGATGGGTCCTTTTAGGTGCTTGTTTATGCTTTGGCCGTCGCTGTGTACCGACTATACTTCCACCCCCTGGCGAAATTCCCTGGTCCCCGCCTTGCGGCTGTTTCCAACCTGTGGTATGCGCTGGCATGGTAAGTCGCAAGCAAAGATATAACCCCCAATAGCCATTGAGATGGCGTTGACAACAATCCGCCTTTAGGTTTACCGGGAGATATCCGCACAAGCTGGAAAAGGCATTCCAGCAATATGGTACGTCTCCCAGCATCTTGGCAATACGTTCGGAGACTAATGCATGTCTAGGCGATGTCGTCCGCGTTGCTCCAAACGAACTCGCCTTTATCACTCCAGAGGCCTTTAAAAGTAGAAACCCCTTTCCTCTCCCACAAGATCCTTCCGTCAACACACCAGCTGAACATAAAAAAGCCATTTACGGCACAGCCAAGCAGAACCGCGAGGTCTTTGTCAAAACAAATTTTCAGGACTTTGGACTCAAATCGCCGGGCATAACGGCAGAGAGAGATCCCGACATTCACCGCCAGATGGCCAAGATGCTGGCGCCGGCCCTAAGCGTCAATTCCATCCGTGCACAAGAGCCTTTGGTGCACCAACATGTTGATCTGCTTATTCGCAAGATTGCAGAAGAGATGAAGACGAGCCCGGCCGTGGAGATGAAACATTGGATCGACTGGCACACCTGGGATGTGGCAAGCGACATGGCTTACGGCCTAAAGTGCAACCAAATCAGAGACAGTAAGTCAGCATGTATGTATTGTCTTTGTAATTGAAGCATGGCTTTGACACGAATCCTCCCAGAAAAGGATGAGATCTTCTTTAGCATGTTTATCCGTGTTGGCCTCTGGGCAACAATCCAGCAGGTCTCCAAACGATTCCCCTGGCTCAGTCCCCTGATGTGGCTCTGCGTGCCTCCCAAGGTGGCCTTGACATTCCCGACCGGCATCAAAGTGCAGCGGAAAAATATCAAAGATCGCCTCGCCCGCGCTGGCAGCCTCGAGCACGAGGACTATATGGAGCGCTTCATCGCGCAAGACAAAACGGAACCCGATGAGGAGTGGCTTCTGGCCCAAGCCAACGTCATGATAGTTGCCAACTTCGACCCCATGACAAACGTCGCGTCCGCAGCGCTCTACTACCTGCTCATCACCCCTACGGCATATAAGCGTCTGCGGGAAGAGCTTATGAACGCCTTTGGTAGCTATGATGAAATTGTGCACGACAGACTTCAGGATCTGAAGTATTTGCACGCTGTTATCTACGAAGCGCTCAGAATTCATCCCAACGCCGCCTTTGGAATGCCGAGATTCAGCCCAGGTGCCGAGGTGGCCGGGCACTATGTTCCGAAAGGGGTAGGATTTCCCTCATATCCGGAGTGTTATTTCTTTGGAACAATCAATAAAAGGACGCTGGCTGATTACTTTTACGCAGACAACCGTCCAAACCTGCCACTTCGCCACGACGCGCTCCCCCCGCTGGTTCACCGAGCCACACAGATTCCACCCGGAGCGTTTCCTACCGCAAAAACATGCCTACTACGACACGCGTTTTGACGGAGATGCCGTCGGATCCTTTGCGCCCTTCTCACTGGGACCCAGGGGATGTCCTGGGATGAACCCGGCCATGCAAAGGCTGAGGATTTTGCTTGCCAAGCTTATATGGACATTTGATATGAAGCTTACCAACAAGGACAGTATCGACTGGCAAAGGGACGCGTATCTGTACGGTATTTGGGAGCGACCGGAGCTCTGGGTTGAGGCCGTGGTAAGGCCTGGGGCAAACATTACTTCGCTGCTAGACGCGTAATTGGCTTCGGAGGGGGTTTGTGTCGTTCACTGTACTGGTATTTGTCAGCCTGAGGGCTGGTGGGCGCCTAGGATCATTTGCATACACTGCACACGCACCGGTAGAGCTTTGGGAAGATCCTAAAACAACGCACTTCTACGCCTATTTGCGTCAGTATGTAATTAAGTCGACACCCCCCATGTCCGGCCCCCCCCAAACTCCGGCCCACCCAAAATCC
>JARHUK010000723.1:4506-15074 GCA_031001725.1 Pseudopyricularia javanii
AAATAAAGCGGGAACTATCGGCACCAGGAAGGTGCGCCGAGATCATGGCAAGGGGGGTCCTGGTTGCTTTGCGCAGGGTGGAGTTAATATTAGCTGCAGCACATAAAATGCCAACCCTGGTAATAAATAATAAATAATATTAATGGGGATGGATGCTAGCTACAGTAGCTGTGATTGATCTCTAAGCCAAGCGCGGTTAGGACTTGTCCAGAACCATCTTCTCCATCGCTATTTCCGCCTCGAGTAATCCCAGGTGTGAATATATGGCCAATGCAGAGTGATTTCAATGTACTGTACAGTAGATGAGGCATTTGAAGGTTGAAGCCCGCCATTGAACTGGGTTTAGACCTTGAGATTGCAGATAACATCGTATATCAAAGATAATGGATGGCAAACGAAACGATATGCTCGGGGATTAAAAATTCATCCATCTCCAAGAGGCATGTTGACGTTACACCTCAACGCTCCTTTAATATGAGCTGGTCGCACGGTCATTGGTAGTGTTTTTTTTCCCTCTCTAGATGTTTTGTTTTGTTTTCTTTCCCTCCTGTTCATCCCATCACATCAAACTACGTCGTACAGCGTCCTGCACGCTGCAAAGCTACCTGCATCATACGACATGTAAGGGTTCTCTATTGTCCCACCGGGCGTTTTATTGACAGCTCTAGCCTGGAATACGCCACCTCGGTGAGGGTGAGGGTGAGGGCAGGGCTGTCCAGAATGCATTGTTGACACTGCCCAATCTCATTTCTTAACTACTTTGCCGGGCTTTTTCACCTCGATAAAACAGACGATGGCAAATGTCGAGTCGAACCCTCATCTCTTTTCATCCGAGCGCGTCTTTGCTTTTTTTTTTTCTTTTTTTTGCCCCTACATGGATCATCCCGCTTGTTTTGCTGGGATAAGATCCATTCCCAGTTCAGTTCGACCGTTGCTCCGTGCGTCGAGTCTCCAATACGATGTACTGTACCACATCGTACCAAGGAATGCGTCCCGTCGACTTGCAGTTTTCCGGGGCACGAAATGGGGTCTCCCCGGGCTGTATGAGAGGCTACTCAGTATTGATGCCGAGGATTCTGCATCGTGAAAGGGCAACAGGGAAGAGAAAAAAAATTACATGTTGCGTCACAACCAAAAAGGAAGCTAACTAATACCCCGCAAATGCAACCACGAGACTCCTCAAGCGAAGCATCACCCGCATCGCATATCGTTCTCTACGAATTACAGATCCAAGAACTGACACCCACCGCCAACAAGTTCTGGTCATCTTGCCCCTCTTTGGCATGCCATTGCGACGTACGTATATCAAGCCCGCATTTTGCCGGCATAAAAAAGGAAAAAGAAAACAACGTGCAAGGCTTTTCGAAGATCTCGTTCCCTGTATTTGGGCTTGCTGCGTTGATGCCCATCCTCGTAGCATCACTTTGGCCCGTTTCACTGCGCATGATGACGTTGAGAGGGGTCTCACTTGACGAAAAAAAAAGTCAATTACTCGATCAGCTGTTCTGCAGACACATGACTTTTGAACGGATGAAATGCACAGTTACATGTCATTGGAAATAGTTCATGATCTTCAGATGGCTGAGTAAGTGGCAGGGAGACCTTATCTGTGGGGGGGAATCAGAATAGGCGCACACACACACACAAGCTCATCACAAGTCCTTCTTGAACGCATGCTCCGGCTTGTGCGTCGTCTCGTAGTCCACGTGAACGTACGCCCTCTCTACGTCCGGCAGGCTCTCCAGCTTCATCTGCAGGTCCTCTGCCACGTCGTGCAGCACCTGCAGCGTCGTGTCGGCGCTCATCACCACGTCCACCTCGGCGATCAGCCTGGGCCCCGAGTGGTAGACCCGGACCGTGTCGATCTGCCGGATCAGGTCCGAGTGCGTGACGCACACGTACGTGATGAGCTGCTGCGTGTCCACGTCGGCCACGACACCGACGAGCAGGAGGAACTCGGAAAACGCCGTCTGCAGCCAGAGGTACGAGATGACCACCGACAGGATGATGGCGCCCATGGGGTCCACCCACCAGACCAGCTTCGAGCCGCCCACCGACGTCAGGATGCCGAAGCCGTTGACGAAGAGGTCGTTGCGGTGGTCCTGCCACAGGATCCGGATCTGCGAGTAGCGGTTGCGCAGCGCAAACGTGTACAGGAATAGCGAAAACTTGGTGCCCAAGGCGACGCACACCGCGATCACCGACGGCAGGTGAAAGCCGTTCTTCTCGTCCGTGCCCATGCGCTCCGACAGCTCACGGGCCGAGAAGGCGATGAGGATGAGCGACACCGAGATCATCAGGAAGCAGAAGACGATGTTTCCGACCGTCTCGAGGCGCGCCTTGCCCGAGGGGAAGCGCGAGGGGTCGACCCGCCGCACGGCGCGGGCCGAGAGGATCAGCGTCAGGTTGCTCAGCGGGTCGAAGACGGAATCCGCTATCGTCGTGAAGAGCGACAGCGAGCCCGACGAGATGGCCGCGTAGGCCTGTAGTATGGCCAGGATGATGTTGGCGATGAAGGAGCCCCAGACGCCGATGCGGAATTGCAGCAGGTCCTCCCCAGCCTCGTGGCGCGCGTCAGCCCGGTGATCGTCGACGGGCTTGAGCATGCGCTCGATGTTTGCATTCTGCCTCTCGTAGAACCCCTCGATGCGCCGCGCCTGCATGTTGGACCGGATCGGCCGCGGGACGCACTTGCTCAGGACCCCACCACCAGGACGAGGCGACGGCCGCGCCGCAGAACTGCCCGCAGCAGCATCCGCCGGCCTCCGCGATCGCAGCTTCCTGGACGTGTTGGCCTTGATCTGCTCCAGCTCCGAAGCCGTTTTGTAGCCGAGCGAGAGGCCGTAAGGGTCTGTCGCGCCGCCCAGGGTGTGTCGCGCCAGCTGGCTACCGCCGACCGTGACTTGACTTTCAACATCAGCGTTGCTGTTCGCGCTTGTAGGATGCCTTGCGACCGCCGCCGTTCCGGCGTTTTGGCCGGCTTCCAGTCCATCGACTAGCTCCACTGCAGTACTGCTAGCATTCTGCTCGTAGGCTGCTGCCGCTGGGCGCTTGGGAATGGGCTTGTCGAGTGCGCTCGCGAAGGGGGCGACTGAAGGTGAAAGGCGTGCGGGTGGTGGGTGATGGATCGCGAAACATCCGGATCCATCTTGTTGGCCTGTTGTTTCTTCTGTTGCAATTGTGTGAATTCAAAGAGCTGCCGTTTTCGTAGTGCCGTAGGCGACAGGGCTGAGCTTCAAGGAGTGGCAAAGCTCGGATTGGAGCGGGGGAGCTGTCGTCTCTTGAAGTTGCGGTGACTTGACTGCAGCCTCTCTCTCTCTTGTGCAGCTTCAGCAAAGCCCAAGTCAACAGAAATTTCAACAAGGCGTGCCAACTTCGTTGGCTGATATGGCTGGAGCTAAGTAAATGAAACCTCTTGGCTATAAATGTCTTGGCCGCCCACACAGGACCTTTGATGCCGATGTTAGGAAGTGATAAGCCTTGAAAGCCTAACAAAGAAATGTTGAAAAGGAAAAAGGTTTGCCAAGATGGCTTGGGATTTTGAAGAGGGTAACTGCAGCCGGCTTTCATCCAAACGTGCGTGGCCCTGATTGGCCATTCTACATAGTAGATCCTCGCCGCCGATCTTTAGGATGTCGGCCGGCATAGTGCGGGCGAACAAAAGAGAAAACAAGTGCCGGCACTAAAAGAGGAGAAGGGCATACTACGGAGTAATACATAATAGAAGGCAGATAGTATTACATCGCAGGGCTGATCACTCGTCACCCGAGTCAGTTCGTTGCCCAAGTGATCCATCAGGTAGCTGTCTTGAGTAAAAACGGTGCAAGCTCGAAAAGTATCAACAATTAACAACTTTGCATGGGTTTCCTATCCCATTGTAAATTGAAATGCAAGACGGAAATCTTCGATGAGTTCTGCTTCTAGTTCGCCCAGCAACAAGGTCTTGTTCAAATGCTCCCTGCGAATATCGTCGCCATTAGCAAATGGCCCAAGTAGAATCCTACATACAACACGAAATCGTTTTCAACACACAGAAAGCTGCATCGCATCAAGCACGCACGTGTGGTCGTCATCAAATCCAAGCTCTGTGCGGCGCGACATGCCCTCCTAGCCCAACGACGAGACTTGAGCCGCTTGCACCCAAACCTCTTCTTTTGATCGCTTTCAACGATCCGTCCACACTCTCGGTTTCGTTTCCGAGGGATGCCTTGCTGCTGAAGTTGCGTGCCTTTGAACGTGGGCTCCAAAGCTTCGTCAGAAAGTTCGTTCTTGCCTGGCGTTGATATTCGGATCTCTCTTGCGTAGATCCCGAGCCCTTGCTCCATTCCGACCCCGGGGCGTTTGAGGAACAACCAGAGCGGATGAACGGCTCAGGCTCGGTCCCTTCATCAAGGGGAGATCTGGCAAAGTGTGAGGAAAAGTCCAGCTCTTCTCCGAGCAGCTGTTTCGCCTTGGGGCTAATCTTGCCTGCACCAGCGCTGTCCATCTCCCGGCGTTGACGTTCCTTGTGTACTGGCGTCAATGTCATCTCCGGTTCTTCATGGGAGGCTAGCATCGTTTCGCGGTTTTGTGGTATTGCATTGAGATGAAGCGATTGGTCGCGTTCAGACTGGCAGTAGCTTGCCGAGGATACAATAGAGATCGTATCGTAATCAGAGCTTAACAGATCGCCCGGTGTGGCCTTTTCATTCATCTCAAGATCCCGAGTGTCATTGACCGGCACTTGTGGCGATACAGGCCTCTTATCCCATGAAGACCTCCACTCTGCAGGGAGCGCCCTGGTCGTAGTTTTACGTGACCATCGACGCCAGAGCCTTTCTTTCTGCCTCTTCTCTGCAAGCTCGATGCCCTTTGCTACTCCTAGCTCGAAGCTCTCGGAGACAAACGACTCACCGTCTACATACGGGAGCAGTGATGGAGTGATGGATGGCGCTCGGGAGGAGACAGACGACCTTCTTGACGTCGATATCGAAATGCGGGACGCGCGGTTGTCGGTTTTATCTGGTAGGTCCGGGGGAGGAAGCTCCGGCAACGGTCGGCGTACCAAAAACTCAGATGCAGCGCTATCACGCAGAGCTTTGCTTGGTTGAGGGATTCGATCACTGAAGGCTGAAATTGCGGGTGGCTGGAGCTGAGGCGGGCTTCTGAGATGATAACCGTGAATATAGTTATAGTCACTGCTTTGCCCTCGTGTCGAGGATCGTAGGGGGCTCGGAGCAACAAGATCATCAAATATACTGGTATCATCATCGGGCCGTATGCTTGAAACTGTTGAGGTTTCTGAGACCGAGCTGTTTTGTGCTCGAAGACCATTTAAATGACGATCCGCAACCTGTATATCACCCCCAAACTCCTCCAGCTGCTCCCATATGGGCCTTGGCGAGTTGGTCTTAGTGATACTCAGCGTGGTGTCTGAAGCTGACGCGACAGTGTCAAGTTCATCTTGCGGAATGATATGGAGCTGTTTCAGATTCTCCCACGAACGGTAGTGGAAGCCGAAGGTAGCATACGGTGCTTCTTTAGGGTCGATAAGATGGTAGTCGTAGTACGCAGCCTCCTGCGGCTTATCTATCAGGCCATCGCTCAAAACTCTAACAAAAATTGTCAGCTGAAGAGCAACTACAAGCCCAAAAAATCTTCACTCGTCTTACCCAACCCCATACTTGTCTTGACTGCGATACGGGTCTAGTATTGGAGCGCGGCCGGTCCTCCCTTTCGCTCTGAAGACCTGAACTTCGATAAGTCCGCCGTCATCGGCAACAGACTTGAGGCTAGTCTCCTCGCCCGGGGATGCATTGCTGGGCAGGAACCAGAAGTACCTCGCCTCGATGCCTGGCTGTGTCATGACTGTCCTGCCGTCTTCAGAGAGCTGCTGGTATTGACTGCCCGGTCCGTACAAAGCCCTGTAGGCCGAGCCGCTGGTGGCTTTTCGGAGATCAATTCCCCAAGCCACAATGTGACGGCCATTGATGAACACTTTGAAGAACAGATATCTTGTTTCCGGCACCTCTGGGGTTGATTGTGGAATGGAAGTGACCCTATAGTCAAAGTAAAACTTCGTGTCTACCATAGTCTGTCAGGATTGCCTTGGAGGCGACGATATCAACCAGCAATGCCGTGTCAAGTTGTTGTCAAGTTGTTGCTGTGCGATTTGTACTTGAGGAGAAACTCACTTGGCTGTGATGGCACGTAGACTGAGATCCGAGGGTTGGGCTTCTGGGAACCCGCCCTGCTGGCACACCTAGCCCGCCTTCTAGCATCAGGACCAGCATCGCCTCGGTCCAGGTTCGTCAGAGACGCATCGTGTTGCGGGAACTCCGGCAGAAATTCTGGTTCGGAGTCAGCAACCGTGACGAGGAAGACGTCAATCCCTCGAAAGGAAGGCATCGGACAGTTGCATGGGGCCCTGGAGGAGAGGTAAGAAAAACCGGCTGGCTGGCCGTTGAAGCAGGAGGAGGTAATGTATGAATATTCTCAGATTGAAGATGAGCTGGCGATGGAACGGACATGGATCGAGGAGCGCAAGTGACTTCTCATACAGGCTCGGTGCTGTGGAAAAGAATAAACGTAGTCAACCCTAAATTTCGAGGACGGGGTTATGGCTCAGGCAGGAAGGAGCGACAAAGGTGAGTTGTAGACTGAGGTGAGGCAAGTGCTGGTGGTAGGCCCCAATTCCCTCCTAGAAAAGAAAGAGCCCAGTTTTGTCTCGAGGTGAGCTCAAGGTGAGTTTTAATACCGTCTGTCGCCAGGCCTCACTGGTTGGTCGAGCTCCCGGAACCCTTTTATTCGTGATAATCAGCAACTGCGCAGCCCTCCATACACCCCACAAACACTGCCATTGATCCGCAAGCGGGCTCGAACTACAATCTGGATTGTAGTACGACTGCCCAACGGGTCTTGCTTTCACACTAGCCAACCGGCCGCACCCACAGGAGAAAGTCGGACTTTTGAAGAAAGCAAAGAAATGACCGATCCGAGCTTTGTGCCGACGGTCTTTTCGAAATGTACACACAGGGCCACGACCCTATCATGCCTGGATTCCTACATAGCGCCCTCTCGTCATAAGAACATCGTGGTGCTCATCGACCAGTCACCTTCTTTGTATCTTCCTCCTTTCCTATTAACCCCAGGTTTCGTATCTGTCCAGCTGTAGGCGGATCTTTCCTCGGGTTGGCGTTCTCCGCCCTGCGGTAAGCCAGTTGGAGGGCCTCAACGCGCGCACGCTGTCCCAAGGAAACGTTAGTGAATCTGCGCAGTCGTCGCGGGGGCGAGAGGGGCCCTGAGTGCGCACCTCTTTCTTGTGGTGCAGGCATTCGTAGTAGTCCTCGAGGACCGGAGCACACTTCTTCTTGCCCGAGTCGTCCTCGCCCGAGGTGTTGACGACGTAGCAGGCAAGCAATTCCTGCCAGAAGGGGAAGCACCGTGAGGGACCTGTTTCGGAAACGGAACCGTCAATCGCTGAGCTCGAGGCGCGTTCGGCGGCCAATTGGCCGCTGTACTGGTCACATACCCCCGGTAAGGCCGTATCCTGACGCCATGGTATGTCTTTTGAAGCTCCCTGCGGTTGGGAGCGGCTAGCGGATTTAAATGCGGCGTCGTGAGGTTTGGATTTAGTAGGCCCGGCAGTCAAGTTACAGCTTCGGACGTGGATCGAGAGCCGCCGATTTCCAGAGCCTCAGGCTGCCAGACTAGCGACGTCAGGGGATTATGCGCGCACAGCCAAGCCACTTTTGGCTTGATCGCACCAGCCACAGAACTTAGATAACGCCACATTTCAGTGACGGAATCAGGTCTGTCCAGAACAAGACAACCACCCGCCGGAGCTCATGCGCTCGCTTCAAGATCCCCGCCCAGTACGACAATACGAAAATCGCCGCTCTGGGAACTCCAGCAACCTATATTCGCTGCAGCCATGCAACGCTCATGACACGGCGTGTTAAATCATAGCAAATTAGGAGCGCCATGCGAAGGACGTCCAAGTCGCAGACACAATGTCGGTCCCGTCGGCGCCCCATATTGTACTACTGGCCGCCCACCTAGCTGCCAAAGCGGATGTTGCTGCGCTGTCGTACCTGGCATCACTACACAACCACATACTGCGCAAAGAGCTACTGCTTCGTATCCTTCTCACATATCTCCCTGAGACCCTCCGCAGCGTCGAGTACGTCGATCTCGTGGCGCAGATCGAATCTGGCCAGTACCCCTCCCCAGAGGACCCCGGCAGCCGCGTCGAATTCGATGCACCACAAATAGAAGAGCTCTCCGACGAGCAGGCCGTGAAGAAAGCCAAAAGGCTCGGCCTAATTAAGCTCCATTGGGACGACGCGCCCCGTGAAATCGACGCCGACGACCACCTCACCCTCTTCCTCCTCCGCCGCGCGTACAGGGTGGATGAGGAGGCCGGGCTGTTGGCCGAGATCCCAGCCCTACTGGCCCCCTTTATCGACCACTCCGCATACCTACAAACATGGGTAATCTCAGTGCTAACGCCTCTCTTGAGGCGCAACTGTGAATACTACCCTCGGAATCCCATACCGCAAACGCTTTCTTCCTTTGAACGCCTGCACGATCGCTCGGCCGCCAAGCTCCTCCTTTCTCAGACGGGCGTCCAAAAAGACGACCAGCAGTATGTTTCGGTAGGGAGGGATCTACGAAGCCTAGTTAGCCCGTGGCTCTATAACGACTCCAGGTGGAAGAGCCGACCGAGCTTCAACCCAAAAGAAGACCAGGATCATGCCGCTAAACCAGCGGAGCTTTGCCCAGGCTGGGAGGAGGTGCTCCAGTGGCTCGTCACGCAGGCCTCTGGGCCGTGGAAAGTCGCCGTCAGCGCTATAGAACAGTGGGATGGCCCCGGGGATGCCGATCTCGGAGCCTTCGAGGGCATAGCGTGGCTACAAGAGGAGGAGCAGCAATACATGGAGCGCAGGTACGCGCGCACGGCACTGGCCTCGGCGTATCTGGTACCGGAAGCGTCAGTGGATGCGCTAGAGGGCGTGCACTGCATAGTGGAGAAAATCATGGCACTACTTGACGAGGATCCATCGCCGCCGCTTCCCACTGCCGCATCGCTGCTGTCGCCAATGCCCAAGGACTTGCTTGGCAGTAGCAGCGACGGCATAATGGCTCCGAAAAACGCAGAACATCTCCGTGGTGATCTCCTTGATGAAGCCAACCCACTCACAAAACCTTCGTCCTCAGCCGTGCAGCTGCTCTACGCTATATGCCTGAGCGCCTACATTTTGACAAAGGCAGGAAGCCCATGTACAGTTAAGCGGGCAGCGGAATTGTGCCTGATGCAAAATGAGCGAGATCAGAAAACAGAAGCTATAAAGCTGATACATGCGGTTTGTGGTAGTGCCCCCAAGTCTGATGACAAGTACTGGATCAGGGCGAGAAACGAGATACTGTGGCTTCGCGATTGGGGGGCGGAGGAATATGGGACACCATCCTCTGTCGATGGCTGCGGGGTTTTTGGGCGGGTGAACAGGGAGTTTATCGAAGTTGAGATGCTCAAGGGCTTACTCAACAACACCAGTATGCAGCCCTCTCCGACCCAGTATGTCGCAGCGCGCTAACGCCGAAGCATCTAGGATACTCGCTGGCACGATCATTATACGAAGACTCACCGGATGCGCCAATACCGCAGAAAGCGCTCCAGGATACGATACTCGCGGCGGCCATGAACGCGTACGATAACGCAACGAACCCGAACAGGACAAGGGGAGGGTTGAAGAAGTGTAATGACATGTAAGTTCGCCACCATACGCTTCTGATAGCATTCGGCTCCTAATATTTCAGCAGCATCAATGCCTTCCCCAACACAGTAAAAAAGTCGACGGCGGCCGCCAAAAGGCTGGAAGCGCTGCTCAGAGCCACCCACACTCTGAGCGACTACAGATTGGTCCTGAAGCAGGGCGAGCCTTTTACGCCTGTTGTGATGCGAGTGCATCCCGACCCAATTTCCATCATTGCCAAAGTACTGGAACAAAATCCAAAAAGCTACACGAACATACAAGGCCTCATTGACCTTGGCAACCACATGGTCAATGCAGGCCTGACTGTCCGCGACCACCATGGTCACTCTGCCTTGACATCTGAGCTAGAACCGATTGAGCGGTCGGCCGCAGAGAAGCGCATCACGGCTATGTGTGTAGATGCGGCGTTGACCGAGGACGACTTTGAGACGGCGTATTCCTTCGTGGTGAATCGACTAGCCTCAATAGCGACTGCGGCAGCGCGCAAAGACGACATAGTGGACGAATGGTCCTGGAAAGCCGCCCTCCAGGCCGGCAAGTATCGCCGCACAGCCAAAACCATCAGGCCCTCGCATCTCGGCAACACATCCAGCAACCTAGAGATCCGGCACCTGGAGCAACGCATCGAGTGTCTTTCCACGGCCCTCCGTATCGCCCCGGCATCCACCCTACAGGAGATCCTGAACTCGTACCGCCGTTGCGAAGAGGAGCTCGACGTGGCTGTGCGCGCCGAGGCGGAGCGCGAGAGCGCGTGGGACGAAAAGGGCGACCTAACGACCATGCCGGGCGGGTATGCCGCAGCCCCCGCCGGGG
>JARHUK010000723.1:15134-27209 GCA_031001725.1 Pseudopyricularia javanii
CCGCGCCACGGCGCGTGCGGCCTCGAGGAACTTTTCGGCCCTGGCCAGCCTTAAGGAGGCGGCCCGGTCCCCGACCCAGCACGACAACGAATCGTCGCTTGCTAGCTCGCTGGGTTCGCTGCAGGATGGCGCTGCGGATTCGGACCACCCGCGGGCGAGGAAGCGGGACCAGCTGAGGGAGGCGGCGCTGGGGTCACTCGTCAGCGGTGTTGGGTGGCTGGTAGGCGCGCCGCCTGTCAATCAGGGCCAGGGCGCCAACAAGTGACGGTAGATAGGGGTGCGTACATGTCTAGGAAGTCGACGGCTTGGTGTAAATGTTAGGTTTGATGAGAGATTGGTAGGGGAGATAGATCTGATTGATGCTTGATGTTACAATGACAACGAAAGCTATACTATATAAATAGTTTCTCTTTTTGGTTGCAATAGCTCTTGGTGACTTGCCCATCGTCAAGAGTTGGGTGTACTCGAGCCAGGGAATATTTATGAGATTATGAGATGGGGTATAACCAGTAAATTCAAACAGTTTCAAGATATCTTGAACGCCAAACCCATCACCATAATGCACGCTTCCATTTCCACAAAGCCCACGAATGAAAACCAGAGTCCATCGCCGAGGTCTCATCCGCAAGCTTCTGCAAACCCATTCGATAATACTCCTCAGCCTCCCTGGAGATCCTAGCCCTTTTGGCAGCCATGGACTCGTGTCCAAACAGCGGCCCGTCCGCGACCCCAACCTCGTGAGCGACGCTCGCCCACTTGCGCTTGTTAGCGCCGACCACCAGAGGCCTCCTGCCCACCGCGCGCCAGCCGCCGCCGCTGGTGTTCGTCCGGCCTTCGTCGCCCGAGCGCACGGCGCCAGACGTCGCGGTGCTTCGGCTGGTGACGCGGGTCGTCATCGTGCCATCCCCCTCGTTGGGCGGGCTGCCCCTTGTGGCTGGCGGGGGGCTCTTCGCCCTTGGCACTATCTGGCGGAGTGGAAGTTCCTTGGTCGCCGTTGGGGCTGGTGGTGGCGCTGTTTCTGTCGTTGTCGCCCGTCGGGTGATGCTGCCGTCCCGCTGCTCAGTGTCGCGCCTCTTGAATGACAGGGGTTGGAAACGGCGCAGGTTCGGATATTCGACGGCGGCACCCACGGGCGCTGCCGGAGGATCGGGCGCGTTAGCCTCCTGCGCCTGCCTGTCCACCCACCCGGCGACCGACTCGGCAGTTGAAGCAGCAGCCTCATCCCTGACCCGAAGCGCCTCTCTCACCGCACTCGCTCGGGCCACGGCATTTGCAGCAGCGATTTCCTCGAGCTTGCGGCGGGCCACAGCCACCCGCTCCTCCAGCGCCGAGGCGTCTGCCTGGGCCTTGCACCTGTTCTTCTTCGCCTCAGCCAGCTTCTGTCCCGCAATGCCCAACCGCCGCCGGATCTCGGCTGCTCTGGGCTCCAGCCTGGGCAGCGCCGGCACGCCAGGGCCGAGGCCCCGCAAATCCCGCAGTTCGGCATCGGGCCGCTGAGCTCTGACCTCTCTTATCGTCCGCTCGAGATGTTGGTTGTGCCCGGCCTTGGCGAGCGCCCAGTCGACCTCGCGACGCTCGAGCTCCTCGATGGCGTGCCGCACGCCGCGCAGCTCGTCCTCGTGCGCTCCTAGCGCCTTATTCAGCTCGGCCTCCTGCGCGTCGAGCTTACGCGGAGACGAGGGTGACTGCCGTCCGCTGCCGACGTTGCCGACGTCACCGCCGTCGGGGGAAGGGTCGTCCGGGTCGGGCGGGTCTGCTGGTTGTTTGACCTGGCCCTTAGCCCAGTTGGCGATCAGGTTCACCAGGTTTTCCGGTGTTGGTTTCCATGACTTTTGGGGTGGTTCGTCGACCGCCATCTCGTCCGGCTCGTGCCCTGCGTCGTGGCCTTCGAAGCCGTAGCAATCCGTTGGATTCTGCATTTGGACGTCTGCTTCCCTTTCGTCCTCCGTCGTGATATCCTCTGCATCTGTTTGATCCTCCATATCCGTGTCCAAAGCCTCGGGTCCCATCCCACACTCGGACTGTAAAAACGTCCTTTCCAGGTCCGGTGACCCGGGGTTGAGGTTCGAGCCATCATCCTCCACCTCCGTCAACCGAAAGGCGCCCCCTCGACGCCGCCTCAGCTCGGGCTCCACCATGGACCGTTTCAGGGGCCCGCCAAAGGCCATGACCACGCGGCCGCGGCCGCTGCCTAGTCTCTGCGCAGGGCTGTCCTGCCACTCCTCGCCGGCCCCGGTCATCTTCCTGTTGGAACTGTGGGCTAGGATGGGAGGGTCCAGACTGAAAAGCGACGACCAGAAGTATGGAAGTAAAAACGGTGTAGATAGGCGTTGGTGACAATGCCATGAGATGCAAGTGTGGTGTCGAGTCCACAGTTCACGTTTGGAGAGGAAAATGATAAAAGGGGGAAAGAGTAGGAAAGAAATCACAAAGGCAAAGTGAAGGGGGCGAGCAACATGTTATTCTCCCGGAGATACACAAGGTGCTTATCTGTGCCCATAGTTCATTGTCCATGAGCTGATTTCTCTTTGGCGCAATTGCCGGCTTGAAAACAAACTGGCATGCCGCATTCAGATGCTTCTTTGTGTAAGAAGATGGCCTTGTTTACGCGTTGTCATACTGCGTAAACCAAGTCTTAACCTAGACAAAGACACCACCACCCTCGAAGGTTGAGCGGGTCTCGAGGCAGAACAATGTACGCTTGCAGCACTCGTTGTCATGTATCACTTGAATACAATCAAGTGCCGATGTTGATGGGTAATTGAGCTCAAGTATTGAAATCTTGGGGCCCGATAGATGACGACGAGGAAAATGAGCTGTGACGAATCGAGAAAAGCCTTGAATTGGTATTTATATTGATACCGACACCATATCTACGTATCGTATTGTCATAATTCGGCATAGCAAACTTCAGTCAGAGTGAAAACAGATGTTAGTCTGAAGAGCAATGAACGAAAGCATGAGTCTTTCTTAGCAGGATTGCCATCCGATGTGACCGTGTATCCTTGTCCCGTTGCGTGATCGGTAGCGCCAAGGCCATCAAGGGATGAGGAATGAAAGAAACGATGACAGATCTCCCGAAAGCGGTGAGGTTGTCGGGCGAGATTCACCAAGAGACAGCGCCGCCTCATTCCACGTCAGTCCGTTTGGGACTGGGAAGCCTCCGTCTCGGCGATCATGAAACCTGGTCTAGAAAGCGCGTCAATTCGGGATGTCAGTATTCCTGTGGGGGACGATACCGTGTTGGTGCATTTTTTCCACGCCCAATGTTGTCCGCGGTATTTTGATGAATTAATTTACTTGTCTCAGATATACCGTGTCGCCAAGAAATTGATCGAGAGGGCCGAGGCATGCGTTCAAGGAGGCGATTTGTGGACAAGCGCAATCAAGTCGAAGTCGGGATGGCATGGTGAAATATTTCGGCTCGTCAACTCCGTCCGTACTAGACGATACCTCTGATGACAAGGGCAATTCGAATCAAGAATTGCGGTCAAAGGCGCGCCGGGGCGTATTCACAAGGGCGCAGGATCTTGCGAGTTACAAGATGCAAAATTGGCGTAGTCTCTCATTCTCCTCGGGCTGACGACGACTGACGATGGTGAATTGATTTGTGATCCCTTGTGGAGGGTGTACTGGGGGCGGTTGGGAAGACTACAGCGGGACTCCCATCATTTCGAGTTGACGTATTTTGCTGGCATGGAGGACAGATATAGACGGAAAGCTGATGCGTCCTAGTATCGGAAGACGAGAAAAACAAGAGAAATAATCGTACAGATGGTTTAGTGGGTGCTGACTTTTTTGACCTTTCTTGCTGCCGGTATTTGCTGCAATTCCCCTGTCCGAAGTTCCTCGGTTTTCGATTCCGAAGCAAGCTGACAGACGACGAAGTGTGAAGAAAATCCAAAGGGGCGTGCATAAACTCGAAGAGCCAGAACGTCGACCACAAGCCCCCCTTCAGGTCGAAATGTTGACTCGCCCAGAACTATGGTCCAGGGGTTGAAGCCATAGTGTCGGGCTTATGTCGTCCACATTAGGAGTGGAAGGCTATTAGACTTTGGCCGATGAGGAGTGGGTGCAAGGCAGATTAGGTGCTGCGGAGGGGCAGTTTGTTGTATAAATTCCAGAGAGACGCAATTTTTGGGGTGCCCGGTTTGCCTGTTGATTCCTTGATACAGAAAAAGAAAAGAAAGAAAAAAACAACTGATGGTTCCTACTGGATGACTGACTGATACTCAGTCCGGCGTCGAGCGGGAGCTTAACGGCGCTCTCCTATAGGCGTCGTCTCATGTTAGTCACGTTTCTGTGCCGTTTCAAAAGTTTTTGAACCCACCATAAGGCTCACGGCCCTCGCCACGAGGAGCGTCATAGCCGCCCGCAGGAGGCTCCCGAGAGCGAGGAGCCTCGCGATCACGGTCGAAGCGCTCGCCTCCGCGCTCACGCTCACGATCCATGGGAGGACGACGGTCGTCACCACCACGAGGGCCGCCGTAGCCGCGGTCACCACGATCATCGCGGTAGCGGTCGCGGCCGCCGTAGCCATCATCGCGATCACGGCGCTCGAAGCGGTCCTCACGGGGACCGCCGCCATTGCGGTCATAGCCTCGGTCGTAGCCACGGTCATCACGGTAGCCACGCTCTCCACCGCGGTCGTCACGGCGGTCATAGCCACGGTAGCGGTACGGGTCGTCACGGCCACCACCATAGCCGCCACCACCGCCATAGCCACCACGGCGGCGATCGTCGAAGCGGCCACCACGGCCACCACCACGACCACCATCGCCATCTGTTTTGCCGAAAAGCGCACGTTAGTATTCATTTCTTTAGAGACTTGGTAGATCAGCGTAACAAACGTACCGCGCTTCGGAGGTCCGAAGTATTTGCCGGGGGTGGGCGTCCTGGGACGAGCACGGCGAGCCTTCTCGATGCTCAGGGTGCGACCCTCAAGCTCCTCGCCCTGGAGGCCCTCCTTGGCAGCATCGGCCTGGTCAGAGGTAACCATCTTGACGAAGCCGAAGCCTCGGGACTCCCTGGTGTGCGGGTCGCGCATGATCTGGCACTTTTCGACCTCACCATACTTCTCGAACATGCGGGTGACCTCTGCCTCAGTAAGGCGCGGGTGGATGCCGGTGACAAAGAGATTGGAGCCGGGGTTCATGGCATCGGCCTCGCCGTCCCTGTCGCCACCATTGTTTCTCGGAGGAGCGCTGTGTCTCAATTGAGATGATCAGCAAGGGGTCAAGCCAAGTATGGGATGAAGGTTGTTTTGAGAAGAAATGGGGGAGGGAAAAAAAAACGTACCGGTCGCGCTCGCGGTCGCCGTTGGCGGGAGAAGCAGAGCGACGACGCTCAGTCACGTCGTCGTGACGAGGAGACGCGCTGCGACGTTCGTCATAGGTGCGAGCAGGCTCTTCTGTGTACATGGATGGTCGGGTTGTCAGAATCAATTGAACCGATTGTGATGGATGGGTGTAGAGCGTCGAGCCACAGGAGCGATTCGAAAGGATTGTAGATCAAGGCAAAGCGTTTTCCAGGGCACTGGGGGCTCGCTGGATGAGCGTGTAGTGATGAACAAGCGATTCAAAGAGGCCAGGGTCGCAAAAAAGTCGACTCGTTTGACCGTTGGCGACGACTCCAGGGCCAACGGACAGCGGACGGATAGAAAAAAAAGTTGACGTGGTGTGGGATTGAATAAGGCTGGGGTTGGGACGAACCATCAAACCGGTCGACATTCGCGGAGTCGTAGTCCATCGAAGTAGACGCCATTTTCGCGGTGATTCGTGAGATGTGAAAAGTCCTGGGCGCGGCTGGATGATGCTGTTGATGGCGACGCGATTGATGTGTGGAGATTGATGCAGTTGAGATGCGCACCTGCTGTGCTGGATGGAGCGCAAGTAAAACAGAGTTAGGTTAGGTGGTGCCGTGCCGGAGCTCGGGTGGGTCAGTGCTTTTGCGGCTTGGATTACTAAGATTGGCCAGACAGAAAGAACCCCTAGGTCCAAAGCTGTGACTTGTAGGGGGAAACAAACGAGATTGAGGACGCAAGGGAATTATTGAAGATGATGGAGTCAATTGATTTCCGGACGAGATGAATGCGGAGGTGGTCTTTTGCTCTTTTGTTCTTTTGTTTTTACTTCCCTCCTTGTTTGGAGCGGCAGGAGAAAAAGAGAAGAAGGAGGGAAAGAAAAAAAGGCAACCAAGGGCGAACGAATTCCTACGCAATTGATTGGGTTTTGGCGTGCTAGGCAGGCATAAATAACTGCTGGCGCTAGTCCGCATCCAGTTGAGGCTGACGTCGGCGTCTTTTGCCCGGTGCCAATTGCAATTGCCTCAAAAGCTGCACTTTACAACTCACCAATCCCACCCTCCCTATCATCTGCCAAAGACCTTTCCACATCGACCTTCTCCCCCTCCTTCTCCTCTTTATCCAAAAACCCCAGCCCTTCGACCGCACGCCCCCCGCATGCCCTCTCGAGTGCCAGGAACGCAAAGTGTCCGCCAACCACCGGCCGCGCCTTGAACTCGTTGCCGGCCCCGAACCCGCCCGTGCCCTCCGTCTCGTATAGGTCCGTGAACGGTCTGTTCGTGCTCGTCTCGTCCACCCACTGTGCCACCCCGTCGAGCAGCGCCTTGCGTGTTCTGTTGCTCGCCACAGCCGCCGCGAAGAACTCCCAGTCGCTCTTGGAGTAGCGCGCCCGGCTGTCGAGCGGGAGGCCGTACTTTTGCATCACCGAGAGATACCAGTCGCTCTGCATCTTGTACACCTCGTCTGGGACAAAGGGCCGCCATGCCTTGTCGACAGCCGTCGCTGCGTCGCCGAAATGCATGGGCCGCTGCTGCTCATCGGATCCTCCCGGCTCTGTCGCAGATGTGGTCTTGTCTGGCGGCGGCACATGGAAACAGAGCAGCGACTCGGCGTAGAGGTTGTATAGCGTTGTCCATGATCCGTACCAGTCGTATGCCAGTTTGGCGTGGGTGCCGTCCCGAGAAATCCCCAGTTTCTGCCACTTGGCGATGTATTCCTCAGAAATATCACGGTAGAACTTGGCATCGACCTTGTGACCCAGCATGTAGGAAATGTCCGACATGGCTCGGATGCCAATGATACCCTTGAGAGCCAGGTTCGTCTGGTAAGGGAGCCAGCCCGCGAAGTCGTCTGTTGACAGCTGGTTAGCCGGCATGAGCGCTTCCTCGATGAGCCAAGCCGTCCACTGCTTCAACAGTTTGTAAGATCGTTTGGCCCAGCGGTCAGCCTCATCGGGCCCGCTCGTCCCCATGTTAGTCCAGGCCTTGTCGTTGCCTTGGCTATCCACAAAGTGCTGGTGCTGTTGGGACATGCTGAGCTGGAGGGTTGCTTCAAAGCCAGCCAAGCCATTAATCTCTGGCTCCACGTCGTACCGATACGCGTTGATCAATGCCAGTCCCATGATGAGCATGTTACCGCATTCTTCCAACGGCATAAACTCGTCTCGACCATCCGCATGCCCTGTCATGTTGGGGAAATGGTACCCCAAATCGTGCATGCTGTAGTCATTGGGGTATTGACCGGATAGCTGATGCTCGACAAGGGGCTCCAAGAGGTAGGCCAGCCATCGCGGGTTTGTATACAGGAAAAAGGGGAACGCTGGGAAGATGACGTCGACGGTTTGGCAGTTTCCGTTTGACGAAATCTCCTTCAAGAATATGAGCGGGTTCTCGGGCGTTCCAGAGAACTCGGTGGCCCCAAAGACCTGTCTAGCCGAGAGGGCAGCGATCTCCTCGTACTCTCGCGAGCCCGAAGCAAAAGCGTCGCGAGAAAGTTGGTTCGAGTAGGCAAGGGCGAGCTCGTGAGCCGCATCAAAGTCCCCATAATGGTGTGCCACCATTTCATCCGCAGTCTGGAAGAAATTCGCCCAGTACGGCCGCATGTGGGTGAGCCCCCTGGCGGCCGCGTACTGAATGATTGGATCCTGAACGAATGCGAACGAGAACAAGACACTCTGCTTGGTTTCCTTGACTTCACTTGTATTCGAAGACAGGTGGAATGTTTTTGAGAAAGCGAACACTGGCTCCTCGTCCATTATGCCTCGGAACAGGTTGTCGGTGGCGTTCCTCAAATGACCATGCCGGGCGAACTGGTGGCGCAAAACAGCAGAGGTACCTGCCTGGTGGTCGACGCCCGACGGCGCAGTCAAATGCATGGTACCCCATTCGCCTCTGTCATTGTACTCCGTGTAGAGCTCCTGGTCATATCTCGAAAACCTCCATGTCTTGAGCGGCTGCCCATCGTTCAGGTCCCAACGGATCTTATTGCCTCTGTTGCCGCTAACCCACTGACCATTAATGTCGAGGTAGACGCCGAGGTTGAAAGATGCCTGGACGTGGACAGACAGATAAGCGGCCGGTAGAGACTGTCTGAATGTCGACGACGGAGTGATAGGCGAAAGGAAGGAGAGGGTGACGAGTGCCGAGGTATTTGTTGCCGTATTGGGGATGTCGTATGTCAGGTTGGTGGTAGACGCGTCGAATGTCGTGCCCAAATACTTTGGGTATTCGACGGTGAAATCCTGCTTGGGATGTAGGGAGTCATGTGGGCGACCAAGAAGTGGAAAGACGGTCTGGGAGTCCGGCACCGACGCCATGACGCCGAAGCCGATGTTCTCGCCGGTCCAAAAGATTGGCCATGTCTCCCAGGGCTCTATGCGGGCGGAGCCGAGCCAGGTGCTGAGATATGGATTCCGAACTATATTGGGACTCGTTCGATCAGCATCATGTCAACGAGTTTGATGACTTATTGGTATTGATATTGGTGGTGAGACAGACCAATCAGAGGCACAACCGGCGGTTTGAGTGTCGAGGCCCCGGCTAGGCCGGCTAGGCAAATGCAGCCAGACCAAATGTCGAATCGCATGTTTCCGGGATATGCTGGATATGCAGTTATATGCAGAGCATTATACTACGTATGGAGTTGACCGGTATGCCGGGCGCCGCAATGGAGTGCTGTTTGGTCTACTGCAGAAGGCCAATGGAATAGATGCCGGCAGATACAAAACAAAATGAGAAGGGATAGAGCCGACACAGTCCCGAGTCTATCAAGGAAGTATATGCTATGTCTGTCTCAACGCCGCCTCAGGCCAGCCTGTGAGGGAAAAGTATAGTCCAAAATGTACAGGCGAGGTGGATTGGTAAGCTAAGAGTTAATACAGGTGTATCATTTGCAGGCTAAAATGTAGAAGTAAAGATCAAAAGATGGAAAAGACGATGGACAAACGTGAAGTCAAAGCCGCAATGTAAAACAAGCACAGGTGGAGGAAATGGCGGGGACGGGAAATTCCCCACACTCGGCAAATGGGCAAGTGACGGCATTTTGTGGCTTGTTTCTTGCTTGCCCCTGAAAACTCCACGTTCTATAACACCTTCCCTGCTCTGTTTGTCTTCGAGTGCGACCCTAACGCTTTTCCCACTGATCAATGCAAGGGCCAGCGCTGTCTGCGGCCCAAGCCAAGATCCGCGGATTAGTACGGTATATATGGAAGAAAACCATGTATTGGTTGGGTTGGCGTCAATATTCGTTATTTGACGCATCTTCATGTAAGCCCGCATACGTAGAGAGCGGGGTTTGTCGAGCTAGCCAACTAGAGATGGCCAAGGCCAAAGTGGACAGACAGGGCGGCGCGCCCTTTGACGCCGTATCTGTCAAAAGATAGCAAATAACTTCAATTGACCCAAACGAGAACCACGTCGGAAGATGGCAAGCGCAGAAAATGGAAGACCACTCATCGACGGACTCGCTGTCCCTCGAACCCGAACTGAAGCGCCTGGAGGAAGTAAACCGACAGCTTGAGCAAGTCCGTCTCGCCTTGAGTTCCCGTCAAAACCAAACCCCCGAATCAGCCGCCCGACGAGCGGGCTCAGCCAACATGATCACCATTGCGGAGCCGCAACCTGAGCCAGAACCCACGTTCCCAAAGTTCGCCATGCTCCCGGCCGAGCTCCGCCTCAAGATCTGGGAGGAGTCTCTCGCCCCGCGCGTCGTCGAGTTGCACACGCGCCGGACGCACTACGCCGACGCCTTCCGCCACGGCGGCATCCCGAAGTGGCACTCGCTGTGCGTCAATCCGGCCGCACTGTCCGCCTGCTCCGAGTCACGCGAGCTCGCCCTGGCGCGCTACACCGTCGCGCTGCCTCTGGCCGTGCCACCGCCCAGGATAAGGCCGCGCGATGATAGCAGATTCCGCCGCAGCGTCCCGCAGTCCATGAGGATCCCCCGGAACGACATCTCGGTCGACGACCACCAGTACGAGCACGTGATATATCTTGACCCCGTGCGCGACACGGTTGCGCTGCTGTGCGACCTGGATCTCGGGCTGCTGAGGGAGCTGCTCGAAGCCATCAGGCAGCAGGACCCGCGCGGGCTCAGGCGGCTCGGCATGCGCACCTCCTGCTTCGTCCACCGCGGCGACGCCTCCAGCCTGGCCGTGTACGCAGCCACCGTCTTCCGCCACCTGCATGAGCTCGTGCTGTTCATGTGCCCCGAGACCTTCCCACCATTAGATTGGCCCGGCGGCCGCTGTGCCTTGAAGGACTGTGCTGATGAGGCACTACTTCGCAGCCAGCTCAAAGGGCCAGATAACAAGTCAGTATCTCAAAGCTATCAGCGAGTTGCAGTTAGTAATTCCTAGAAACATAAAATGAGGAATCGCTAACGACTCCTCCGACAGGTGGGTGGTTGTCGGCTCGCAAGGCAGGCAAATTCGCATCCAGGACCTCGAGTTTCTTCCGTAAGAGAGCGTAGGACGTAGGCTGGGCAGTCCCTTAAAATGTATCCCACCCAAGTGGTGGATATTTTTGTATATGGTCTAATGATCCTTTTATGGCCTTATTTGTACAAGTTATACAATAATGTCGCTGCGACAGATTGCAGACTAATTCGTCACCTGAGATTCTTCAGTATTCTGTCCCTGCACACCCTGCGGGCCACCTCGGCACCGTGTTGCAGAGAAATAGCGCCAATTATAGCATGTATGCTGGTTTTCAAAACGTTCTCAATACCTGAGAATTTCAAGTTGGCGGTCTGGGGATGATACACGATTAGTTTCTCCGGATCCTTCAACGCTGGTCAAGAAAGCCTAGTTCAAGCAACGGGATCTCTTACCTCCTTGGGTTGCCACCTCACGACATGTTGCAGGCCATACTCCCTACCCAGTTGTGCGAGCCTGGGCTCACTCGTGAAAGACCTGAAACTAATAACTCCAAGATTGTTGACTCGATCTAGTGCCGGGTGTTGGAACGGTTGTCTGGTCCCTGTGTGCGGCCTCGTGACGGGTGGCGTTGCAAGTATCGTCTGCGTAACTTCCATCCTCAGAATCTGCTTGCCTGTACCGTGTGGAAATTGCCGATTGTTAGCATGCGTTCCCTGGCCCCAGGCGGCGCTTTGTGGTGCATACCATAGTATGCAAGCTTTGCGTTGAATCCTCTCCTTCCCTGGTCGAAGCTTTTATGGGTAACCGCAAGCCACTTTGCTTCCTCGCCGAGCATGAGCTCGCCATCCCTGCCGAGGAACTTGTTGTAGAACTCGTCGAGCTTCTCTGGAGAATCGTTCACTTTGAAGACCTGGCGCCGGCCCGGGTTCCTGAGCTCTCCCAGCGGAATTTCGGACTTCATTCGTTCTGGGGTCTTGTGCCACCTCGGGACATCGTTGGACTGGTCGGCACCCTGTTCGATGGCTGGGGCGGCGGTGTCAACCTGTCGAGCCAGCGACTGGGAAAAGGCTCTGGACAGCGAAGGTGCGCTGCATTGCCGCAGCACCCGGCTCGTGGCCGAGAGGGCACACCTGGCCTGGTTGAAAGCCATTTCGAAGGTTGGTTCTGCCAAAAGCCTGGCGAATGACGTGGTGTCTGGCGATGCGGTCACAGGGCTGACGGTGGAGGACAAAGATGTAGCTTCCCAACTTTTTCGCGCCCCAGCCAAGCAGAGCTGCCGGCCGACGAATTTGCGGCATTGTATCGCAAAGTCACGTGTGGACTTTTTGCTCGCCTCGGAGCTGTCCAGTGATGTGGCGTTTAGCTTACCCCGCGCCCCGCTCTCAGGGAGCAGGGG
>JARHUK010000724.1:0-17961 GCA_031001725.1 Pseudopyricularia javanii
GCCTCGGCCTCGGCCTCGATAGCTTTGTGTTTTGTTTCGGGGTGCGTCTTCCACGCCCCCAGCTTTGGCTCCTCCAGCCGAAAGTGATCTTGTTCCCTGCGAATGGATTCGTAGTTTGGGGACCTTTTTTCAGCGTCGAGAGCTCGGAGTACCTGGGCCTCTTTCGGAGACGTCTTGTCCAGCTCCGGGTAAGGGAGCTCCAGGCCCAACTAGTTGAATGTCTTCTGATAGGCAGACATTGTAACACAATTGTTAAAGTAGTTACTAACGCAATTTAAACAGTATGCGGAGGAACTGGTTTGCTGAGTTTGATTTTTGAAGTGAGGAGGAAAAGATCGTGAGATTATGATCCAGAGATGGCAAACATGGACCAGCTCAAAATGGCAGCTCAGAATGCGGGCAACAGAAAGAGTCATTGCCGTTCTATAACAGAAGGTGCTTTCGTCACGTACTTGCCTTGCACAGAATATTGCCAGGAAGGCAGGCAGGTACTCACCATCTACGCAGGCATACACTGGGAAGGGACATAGCTGACATGCTTTTGCCGGTTGTGAACAAAGCAAGTGCATTTTATGGCACGTCCTGCACACGTGATTATGATTAGTCATCTGAGTTGTCAGCGCTGCCGATGCACAAACCAAGCCAGAGTGCCAGTGCAATTTGCAATTGCATTTAACCGTTGCAATTAACCTGACACTCGCGATCTTTTCCTCTTCACCTCGAAAATCAAACTCAGCAAGCCAGTTCCTCTGCATACTGTTCAAATTGCGTTAATAACTACTTTAACAATCGCATCGAATCCCTTCGCAGGGAACAAGATCACTTTCGGCTGGAGGAGCCAAAGCTGGGGGCGTGGAAGACGCACCCCGAAACAAAACACAAAGCCATCGAGGCCGAGGCCAACTGGCTGGTACGTCCCAGTGACAATCTTGATGCAGGGCTAATATGCCAAATGCACTATCCCCCCCTGGTGAAGTCTGTCAACAGGGAGCTTTTCGACGACAAAGTCGTCGACATATCCTCTGGCTGCATCACGCGGCTGAAAGCCTCCGGGCTTACTAACGAGGTTGCCCTCTTCTTGGACGTCTTTTGGCGTCGTGAGGAGCCAAAAAGGGCAATAAAATCTGGCAGTGGTACCATTATGGAAGCGAGTTTCGACCCGTGGTCTCCGGAATGGTACCCCGATGAAGTCAGGGAGCGCCACCTCAGTTTTACTGAGGCGGTACATAAAGCTTCGGCCGCAAAGGTAATGATTTTGTTCGGAGCCCCTTCCAAGGAAGGCTTTCTGCGTCGTTGGGGTGGCAAGCAGGGGCGTCTCCAGATCGTGAAGATCTGGGTACCCCTGTGGGGGTCGTCAAGCTTGGCAGCCCCAAACGAGATCTGGGTCCTGTATAAGGACTCGGATCATAAGCAGATTGACAAACTTGTGGTATGTGCCCCCCATCCGGAACATATCATCAAAAAGCAGTCTTCAGAATGTGGAAAGGTTCTGGATGACATGTTCTCCTGTGCTGCCAGGATGGCTCGCATCCAGCGCACAGAACACCAGGAGACCTACAGTTTCTGGAAGGGCTCCGAGGAGGAGAAGAAGAAGGCTGCAGATGCACGCAGCCAGCAGGAGAAGACCACTGCCAAAAACAAGGCAAAGGGGTCTAGACTCTCCCGTGGGCTCGCTGCATCTGCGGCTGGCCAGGATCAAGGCAGCCTCCAGCTAGCCGCCAGCACGCCGGCAAAACCGGCGACTGCCAAGACCGGATCCGTGATTAAGGACAATTCTGTCCAGCGGTCCGGGCCACTTGACACATTGTGTCGTCAATGCGGTTCGAAGGGCACTGACTGCGTGCCGAGCTTCTGGAACAAGGACCAACGATTCTACGTGGTCAAGTTGTCGGCCTGCAGCCCCTGCAAGTCTTCCATGGAAGCACAACACCAGCAAGAAGTCATTGCTGGTAAGAACCCCAAGCCCATCGTTAGGGACTCATGGCGTAGACCATTTGTCCCAGCCGACGAGGCCATCCCCTGGGTTCTGGGGAGGAAAGATATTTTTGCAAAGACTCCTGCCGACCGCATTCGTTCTGTGAACGAAGTACGTGCGCGCGAGCATAAGCTTCGGCAATTCGATTGGGACATCCCAGCCGTCCCAGAGGCCAAGGGTAAGACCAAGGCCACATGGGATGGGCCAATCGGAGACATCCGACTTTCGGATGACCTAGGAGACGCCAACACGGGGAAGTCAACCAGCAACGACCCCAGATGCACGGCAACAGGCCGGTGGGGGAACACGCTTGGGCAGGGTCGAAGACCCGGTCGGGATCCCGCTACCGCCAGTGCCAGTGCAACAGTAGCACCCGAAGGTCCAGTTGCCCCTAAAAGGCGACTGGAACTGGAAGAGGAGGAGACTTCTGGGCAGCAGCTGAAGAAGTCAAAGCCGTTGACCCCTAGCACGGGCAACAAGAAGCCTGCGCCCACCGGCCAGAAGAGCATCGCTGATTTCTTTCAGAAAAAGTGAATGCTGGCGCAGTCATCTGATTAGATGACTTGCCGGGTATGCAGCTGTGATCATAGTTGTATTGCCTCCGCGGTCGCGGCTGGCAGCCCTCCTTTTTCTTTTGTGTTTCTTTTCTTTTTCTTTTTCTTCTCTTTTGCTTTTTTCTTGCTTCTTTTTTGTTGCATTTTAGCCTCGGGGGACGTGGGGCGGGGGAGCCTAGTACTCTAGTGCCTACTCTTCCGAGTAGGTGCCTTTTTGTCTTGTTGGTTTTGTTTGTCTTTCTCTCTCCTTTTTTGCCCCTGGGGACGCGGGGCGGGGGAGCCTAGTACTCTAGTGCCTACTTTTCCAAGTAGGTACCTTGGGCAATCTCTTCATATATTGATGACATTCTTTGTCGCTTGTCTTTTCAGATGTGGTACAGACAAACTATTTCCCTCACATAATACTTGCCCATATTCTCTTGTACAATCTTTTTTCGGCGTCTTCGGGGTTGTATTTATATGTCGAGTATTTCTTTGTCTTGGCCGATATGGCGTGGAAAGATTTTCATGTTGATGTCCAATGTTTCAAGTCACTTGAGGCTATCTGTCCCCTCTGGCTGCCACTTGTTATTTTGTCTGTTATAAACGGCCAGCTTGTGGATGATACCACTTTTTTATCGTGTCGGTAGCTGGAGGTTGTACTTCTTGGCTTTTCCGATTTATCTGGCGTGGTTGTTCTGAGTGTTAACTGGCGAGCCTTTGGTGTGTTTCGGTCAGGATTAATGTTGTTTTCTGGGCTCGTCTTCCGGCGATTCACAACTGTACTGGCTCGGGAAACTGGTGGTTGTCGACATTTTTGCTGTGGTTGGTTTGGTTTATGTGATGAGAGATGGGTATTGGCTGGCATGGATGTTGTTTGCGGGCTGGGATTTTTGTTCAAGACAAAGTCGTCGGCGGTGAAAAAGGCTTTGGGTTAAGCCACCGGTGAAAAAGGCCAAATCCGAAAAAGCAGTCAAGGTACGTACAATCATATGTCGGAAAACGAAGAGCTAACCCAGAGACCCAATCCGATTTTTTTTTTCGGCAGCAGTCAAACGGACGCCAACACAACTCCAACTGCTTGGCACTTCCGCGCCTACGGCATCTCCATCTTGCCCGGGCTTCCATTCGCGATTCGCCTGGTTCACTACCTACCTAGGTGCCTGAGTAGGCATCTAAGGTGAGTACTTTTTTTCTTGTTTGCTACTCCCATGCCACGACTCCAGAAACGTTTGGCTAACACTTAGGTTTTTCTTCCTGCGGCGTAGACATCGTGGCATCGCCTGCAACATCATCAAGACAGTTACAGCCATCACCCCACCGCATGTTCGACATATCCATCCTTGTGAGGTTCTGGTTATTTGGGTGGTTTTCTTGCGCAACACAGCTGTCATCAGCGCAGCCACATTCGACGCGATCATCACGGTCACTGCAGTAATCACTGGCACAACAATGGCCGCATCACTTCAATTACAACCGTCAAGTCAGCAAAGTCTCAGCTGGCCTAGACTTGCCAAAGGTATCATCCATCATACAGTCACCTTGGGACACGCTGGGAGTGCAGGCGCTCATACTACCTCGCTTCGCCTCTTACTAACTACCCATCGTTGTAACATCACGTTCCTAGATAGTTTGGCCCTTTCAGTCACCTGCAGACAGAAACATTCGACAACGCACACATCAAGTCCGGTTTTATAATGCTTGGGCCCTTGCGCACAAATCAAGAACACCTTCGACTCGGCCACCGCCATGGGTCACTCCTGATGAGTACACTACTCGGCTATCGGTCGGTCTTTTCACCGTTAAGCCGAATTTTTCAGCTCGGCCTCTACATCAGTCACGCAGACAGCCACAACAACAGCGATACTCTGGGAGCCTAGTACTCTACTGCTCTGCCGGCCGTTTCCCGTCGAGAAACACCCTATTTGGCAACGCGAGGAGCCTAGTACTCTATTGTCCTGCCAGCAGGAACACATCACTTCTATCGACCTCGTTCATTCGACCTCGGGGAGTCTAGACTAGTATTTTACTGCTCTGTCGGCCCTTTTCGTCGAGACGGATCGCATCCGTTGATCCCGACAGCCCAGTATCAACCCCACGAGGTACTACACAGCATTGTTATTTAATCTATCAGTAAGCGATACACGTTCACGGCTTGCTCCGGAAACTACTCTAACAGTTGCGTAGCGTCTGTTAGCAGACAACAGACGGGAAGATTGGTACTCTATTGCTGGGTTCCCGCCAAGCTAAAGAAAAGAGAAAAGAAAAGAAAAACCAATGACCAGTATCCATGCCAGCCAAAGCAGCTACCTGCACTAATTATTTCACCTCCTGTATTTTAGCCATATTCTATGCTGTTATAGATTTGACTTTGTATACCAAACGGCGTCTTAGTTGCAGCTCCACTCAACCTTTCCGATATGCCAAATTTTATATGCAAGAGAACATGGGACATGTGTGAAGTGCTATACAATTATCCCTAATGCTGTCACTGCAACGGGGATGGGGAGAGGTTCTGCGGCGTAGGTATGTCATCGTCCTGTAGTCCTCAGGATCGTGAGCGGGCCTGAGACCACGACGCTCCTGTTGGAACGAAACTTTTACGCCGGGATCCAGGCCCTCCTGGAATCCGGGAACGACATCAAGATCCTCTTCAACAGCGTTGACAGTCGTTGCGGCCGGAACAAGTCGAACAACGGGCTGGGCTGGAGCCACACTGAACGGTTCGGTTAGCAGGCGGAAGCGACTTCATGCTAGCTTTGCTGTTTTGTTTTGTACTGCTGGTGCCTGTGCTGCTGGAAATATTTCGTTACATTTTTGAACGCATTCAAGAGCGCGGGTGCTCTACACACGAGCCTAGGAAGCCATGTTCAATGCCCAAGTTGATCAGGTAAGACTCGGATGCCTTGGCATCAGAAATCAGAGACGTGCTCAATAAATTATACTGACATGGAATAAAAGTCTTATGTAGGTAGGCAGTCATACTAGTCGATAGGTGTAATAGACTGACGAGTGTGGGATAGATGTGTCGGAGGTCGGCGTCAAATAAAGTCCGAGACCCGATGATTTACGCGGCTGCCCAGAAGTCGCTGATTCCTTCTAGGGCGGTGCAGCCAATTACGGGGGGGCCCAAGCAATTTAGCAGCGTGGGGCCCCTAGCCCAGTGCGGCTTGGCGGCACGGATGCTTATTGAGATACCCCGATCTTCCAGTTAATTTCGCTCTAACAAAAACACAACGCTGATGCTTTCAATATTGGGAATGGGTCGATGAGTGTGCCTTTGCTTACCTCGCACCGGGCTGCCAGCCTCTGTACTTCGCCTACCATACGCGTCAGCCCCTCGGACCCGTTACCCTTCAAGGGCCAGAGAAAAACAAGCGCCCATTCCATTCTTTTTCCAAGCTGTACTGACTGTTACTTTTAATTCATCCGTTCTGTTCTGGGCCGTCGCGCCGTTCTGTCATCCCAAAGTTTATGCGTTTAGCCTTTTTTTTTGACTGCGCGAGACTTTCAACTCCGGGCATCCCGGCACGCAAAGGGTCCTGCATCAGCCGATCACCCAAGGAAAACCCTGTGCTGCACTGCGCTGCCGCCAGCAGGTACCATGGCGCTCATCCGACAAACGGCCACGCTAGTCAAGAAGAACCTTCTTATAGTACTCGTGCGCCATTCCTCGGCAACTGTCCTGCGCGCCTTCGTCCTGCCAATCTTCCTCGCTGCCTTCCTCAGCTTTGCCAGGTTCTTCTTCATCCCCCCGGCTCGCAATGGTATCTCGGAATCGCTGGCCATCCGGTCGCTGGGGGACGCCCTGAGTGTGGCGGGTGAGACCTCTAGGAACACCGTCGTCTTTGTCCACAATGGCCACGAGAACGGCGACATCGACGGCGTCATCTCCAATCTGACCGCCCAGGTCGAGACTGCTGGCAAGACGGCTGTGCGCCTGGCAAAGTCGAGTGACATCCCCACCGTCTGCAAGAGCTCCCTGAGAGGCGTGTCCCAATGCTATGGTGCTGCCGTCTTCAACGGGTCGCCCAACGAAGGCGGGAGCAGCATATGGAACTATACGATTCGCATGGATGGTGGTCTGGGTCCCACAGGCCGTATCGACACCACTTCGAATGAGCGGGACGCCCAGATCTTTATCCTCCCGTTCCAGCATGCCATCGACGTTGCCATCACCAGCCTCAACGCATCTTCCAGCAACCCTGCGCCCCTGAGCGACACCCGCGAGTATGTCTTCACCGGCATGACTCAGGAGGAGAGGGATGAGTTTATTCGGGTTGCCTACCAGCGCTCCATAGTCAACTTTATGGGGGTTTCTTTCCTCCTTGCTATCATCGGGATATGCTACCACATGAGCGGGTTCATGGCCACGGAACGTGAGATTGGCATGTCAACCCTCATCGAGTCCATGATGCCCACGAAACAGCGCTGGCACGCGCAAGCCGCCCGTATTCTGTCGTATCACATCGCCTTTGACATCATCTACCTGCCAGGCTGGGTCATTGCCGCCTTGATCCTACAAAGAGGTGTTTTCGTCCACACCAACGCCGCCATGTATGTTTTCTACAACATCACCACTGGGCTGGCCCTGGCTTCCATGTCCATTGCTGGCGCGGCCTTTTTCAAAAAGTCACAGCTCAGTGGTGTCTTGATCACAATCATCTTCTGCGTCCTGGGCATCGTCGCGCAAGCCATCTCCTACCCGACCACTGCTCAGGTTGCGATCCTGAGTTTGCTGTTCGCCCCATGCAACTACGTGTACTTTATCGGAAACACTGCCCGATTCGAGGCGCAAAAGTGGCCCACCGACTTGACCAGCGTACCGCCCGAGAGTGCCTGGAACATGCCGGCTATCTACCTGTGGGTTTTCCTGCTGATCCAGATCATCGTCTACCCGGTCGTGGGTGCCATCATCGAACAGACCTTGTACGGTACCGCCACCAAGGGCCGCAACATTGTCAACGGAGCCGGAATCGAGGGTGACGCAGCGGTTCGACTCGAGGGCTTCACCAAGATATACAAGCCCGGCTTCGTCAGGCGCATGTTCTCCTTCATCTCAAAGCCCAGAGACCCCGTCCGGGCTGTCGACGGCCTGACATTGAGCGCCGGGCGTGGCCAAATTCTCGCGCTACTTGGCGCCAACGGAAGTGGCAAGAGTACTTCGCTGGATGCCATTGCGGGCATCAACAAGCTCACCAGCGGAAGCATCACAATCGACGGGACCGGAGGCCTTGGAATTGCACCGCAAAAGAACGTCTTGTGGGACGACTTGACGGTCGAGGAGCACATTCGCATTTTCAACAAGCTCAAGGCCCCGAACAACAGGTCCAGTAAGGAGGAGATCCGTGAGCTTGTCGAGGCCGTAGACCTGACCAAAAAGATCAAGGCCAAGTCTGGGACTCTGTCCGGCGGCCAGAAGCGCAAGCTGCAGCTGGGCATGATGTTGACTGGCGGGAGTGCTGTTTGCTGTGTGGACGAAGTCTCGAGTGGCCTCGACCCTCTCAGCAGGAGGAAGATCTGGGACATTTTGCTGGCCGAGCGCGGAAAGAGGACAATGATCCTGACCACCCACTTCCTGGACGAGGCGGATCTGCTCGCCGACCACATCGCCGTTCTCTCCAAGGGTACTCTGCGCGCCGAGGGCTCCTCTGTGGAGCTGAAGAACAGGCTTGGCGGAGGCTATCGCATCCACTTCCTCAAGACCAAGACCCTCCAAGACGGCCCCGTCGTCGAGGGGGTGGTTAAGAAGGTTTCATTCGATATCATCAGCTATATTGCCCCTTCGTCGGCCCTCGCTGCCGAGGTCATCCGAACGCTAGAGTCGCACGACATTCGGGACTACCGCTTCTCGGGGCCGACCATCGAAGACGTGTTCTTGCAGCTCGCCGAGGAGGTCAAGGGCGAAGCGGCTGCAGCAGACTCCCGACTGGGCACGGCTACTTTGGATGGAAGTCCCGCAGAGAAAGGATATTCGTCCGCAGCGGTGACGTCCGAAGTTGACAAGGACAACCTCGAGCTCGTGTCTGGAAGCAAAGTCGGGATCCCCCAGCAGGCCATCGTGCTCTTCAGGAAGCGTCTGACCGTTTTCAAGCACAACTGGTTTCCCTCGTTTGCCGCCTTCATCATTCCTATCCTGGCGGCAGGCTTGTGCACGCTCTTTGTACAGGGGCAGTCTCCTTCCACGTGCGTGACTGGTGGTAACTCACAAAGTAACACGAACCAAAACATTTTCACCAGTAGGAACCTGGAGAATTTGAGCATGCCAATTGGTCCTCAGTCCGCAGCTTTGGGGCTGGCTCGAGCTCTGACTCCCCTCTTGACTCCATCACTCGACTCTGGCAACTCCTCCGGCGGTGGCCAGGCCGCCCTGGATATCTTTGAGAATTCGATAACGTGGGCCAACTCTTTCGACGATTTCAACAACATCATTGTCGAACAGCGCAAGAACATCTCCCCCGCTGGTTTCTGGATTGGAGATGCCAACAGCCCGCCGACCTTGGCATACTCATCCACTTTCCAAATGACAAATGCATTTTTCGGACAGAACCTACTGAACATGGCTCTCACCAACATGACACTGGCAGCCACGTATGCCAACTTCGATACCCCATGGCAAGACAACACAGGCAACTCGCTCCAACTCCTAGTCTACATCTGTCTTGCGCTCTCGGCATATCCCGCCTTTTTCGCCCTGTATCCCAACGTCGAGAGGAAGCGCAATGTTCGCGGGCTGCAGTATTCCAACGGTGTCCGGCAATTTCCCCTTTGGTTGGCATACACCACCTTTGACTTCATCAACGTCATCCTGTCATCGGCCATTGTCATAGCGCTGTTTGTGGCAATTTCCAACATCTGGTACAATGTTGGCTACCTCTTTCTCGTCCTTGTCCTGTACGGCCTGTGCTCGATACTCTTGGCGTACAACATCTCGATATTCGCGGCAAACCAACTGTCGGCGTACGCCTTTGTCGCTGGCTTCAACGCGGTCATGTTTCTTGTGTACCTGGTCGCCTATCTGGCGACAATCACGTATGCACCGGTCGACAGGGTCGACCGGTCGCTACTGGTCGTGCACTTCGTCGTTGCGGCGGTCGCGCCGATCGGCTCTGCCGTTCGTGCATTCTTTATCGCCCTGAACCTCTTCTCGACGACCTGTAACGGCCAGGAGCTGTCGCCAACCCCAGGTGGAATGCTTCAGTACGGCGCCCCGATCTTATACCTTATCGTACAGGCCATCTTGCTCTTCCTGCTGCTTCTTTGGCTGGACAGCGGTACTATCAGGGCCACCTGGCAGCGCCTTTTTGGCCGCAAGAACAAGAAGTCTGCCGACCAGGAGCGCTCCGAGATCTCCGACGACGAGGTGGCCAACGAGCTAAAGCGCGTCACGTCCTCGGCCACGGATCCCACGCAAGGCACGGGCGCCGACGGGCTGCAGGTCGTGCACGTAACCAAGACATTTGGCAAGAACACAGCCGTCGACAACGTCACCTTTGGCGTCAAGCACGGCGAGGTGTTTGCGCTCCTGGGGCCCAACGGCGCCGGCAAGTCGACCAGTCTCAACATGATCCGCGGAGACCTCCAGCCCTCGCCCGGCGGTGATGTCTTTGTCGAGGGCGTCTCGGTGTCCAAGCAGCTGGCCGCAGCCCGTGCCAACCTGGGCGTCTGCCCGCAGTATGACGCCATCGATGTCATGACCGTGACGGAGCATCTCACGTTCTACGCCGGCGTCAGGGGTATCGCCGATGTTGACCGTCAGGTCGAGGCTGTGCTCCGGGCCGTTGGGCTCGAGGCCTTCCGTGACAGGCAGGCATTCGCCCTGTCCGGTGGCAACAAGCGCAAGCTGTCGTTGGGTATCGCGCTGATGGGCAACCCGTCTGTGATATTGCTGGACGAGCCGTCCTCTGGACTGGATGCGGCCGCGAAGCGTATCATGTGGCGTACTCTAGCAGGCACCGTGCCCGGGCGGTCGATTCTCTTGACAACGCACTCTATGGAGGAGGCTGATGCGCTGGCTGGCCGGGTGGGCATTCTGGCCAAGAGAAGTGAGTCTTTTTTTTTTTTATCACTTGGGATATATCACCTGAAGGAAGCAATGCTAACCATGATAACCCCAAACAGTGCTTGCAATTGGCTCCGCAGACCATCTCCGCCAGCGCTTCGGAGACCTCCTGCACGTCCACCTCGTACTGAAAGGGGCGCCTCGGACGTCGGACGCCGACGCCGCGCGCGTGCGGGGCTGGATTGTGCGCAATCTCCCCGGCGCCGAGGTCGAGGAGAAGGTCTACCACGGGCAGCTGCGGTTCTCGGTGCCGGCCAGCGTCGTGTCGGGCGTCAAGAGTCAGCAACAGCGGCCGACGGCGACCGAGGGCGCCGGGGAGACGGACGACATTAGGATCGACGGGCCCTCCAACCGCAGCTCACAGAGCGCGGTCGGCAAGCTGGTTGTCATGCTCGAGGAGAACAAGCACTTGGGCATCGAGCACTACGCCGTCAGCCCCACAACCCTGGACCAGGTTTTCCTGACCATCGTAGGGAAGCACAACGTCAAGGAGGAGGGCTACAACGAGGATGAGAAGCCGAAGGGGTGGAGGAGGCTCTTTGGGCGCAAGTCAGGGTAATTTCCCTCCCTGGCTTTCTTCTGTCGTGCTGTTCTGTGGCCCAGGGGCATCAAATTTTCACGACGCACATTTACACAGCGCCTGTCTCGTTGCATAGACTTCTTTTGTTGGGTAGTTAATCTCTCTTTCAGGAGCATCAGTCCTGTGCAGATATATAATAGACATAAAACTGTTCGGATAAGCGGCCAACGTATGTTATCAGCAGAGGCATCTCGCCTACCTACCTACATATCCACCCGATGGATAGCAGGATGTTGATTTGCCACACTCGTCAACGGTCGCGGCCTGCCAGATCGAGCATGTCAGCTCGCTCGCCAAGATATCTGAGCGCAGTCTGACGGGAGCCAAGTTCGACATGCTCCCCTGCACCGTTCCTTGCATATGGCCCCTGCCGCAGGCTTATGTCCTCTCCCCGATGTCGCCATGGCATGGCAGTGGCCACGCTGGGCGAAATTGGCTTGTGGTGTGTTTTGATATAACAAAAAGGAGCAATAGTCGATTGATCAACCGTCCCCCCCCCATCAGAGGTCGGCCCCCACGTGCATTCAAAAATCCAGTCGAAGTACTACAGTATCTATGTACCAATAATATCTATGCCTGGCTAGACCCTGCTTGTACCTGGAACTGCCATCATCCGAACTTTCAGTCCAAGATAAGGGTTCGTCTCTTCCCCCTCTGGCCCCCTAATTCTACGAACACTATCCACTTCCTGGGTCTGCCCAACAAGAAATAAAAAGAATTCACAATTCAGGACGAACAAGTGACTCGTGCGAGACCGTGCGGGCCCCATGTGCTTTGTTCTACTTAAAGTTGACTGACAATGCGGTGGGTACCTTGGCCTGTTCGGCAGCTGTCTAGGCACCTTGCCTACCCCTACTCGAGCCCGGGAATGGAGTCCTTTGCCCACTGAGTAATCTCCATGACAATCGAAAGAACGGATCTTTGATATTATCGACAGGGAGATTTTCTTGATGTTGCATCGAGAATCGAGTCCACCGATGACTGTTTGTTTTGCCCTTCCGAGGCCCGCCGCGATGGAGCACAATATAGTAGTAGTAGTAGTGGTTACTACTACTTAAAGAGAGGGTGGGCGCGGAAAAAGTTGCTGCAATGGATCTCTCTTTTCCTTGCCACAGGCTCAGCACGAAAGACCGTCTCTCTTTAACCTCCCTCTTTCATCCTCTTGTCATCGCCGGAGTGATTTGGCCTGTCTAGTCCTGATTCGCTAAGGACTTGAACCCAAAGCCTCCGAGCTGCTTATACTTGGTATTGCTGGTTCTCAAAGCTATTTTCCAAAATGCATCTCGGGTCGATCGCCTCGTCGGTCATACTGGCGGCTGCGGCCGTCCAGGCTGCCTCGCAGACTTGTGACATTGTCAAAGCTCAGCAGGCCAGTATCCAGTACCTGGCGAGCAACAATGACGATTACAACAAGGAGCAGGATAACTACTGGTAAGAAACAACGACGTTTACGCCGGCGTATAGCCCTACCATGGCGCGCGTTATGGTCGCTGACATCAAATCTCAACGACAGGTCCACGTCCTGCGGCGCCCTCAAGCCCGCCTGCATCTTGAAGCCCAAGAACGCTGAGGAGGTGTCGTTCATCATGCAGACCCTGCAGGCCAACGGCGAGACCTTCGCCGTCAAGTCGGGTGGCCACAACCCCAACAACTACTTTGCCAGCGTCTCGGGCGGACCCCTCATCTCGACCGCGGCACTGAACGAGGTCACGATCAACGCGGGCGCAAACACTGTCACCGTCGGGCCTGGGAACCGCTGGGACGACGTGATGGGGGCGCTCGACGGGCACAACATCACCGTCGTCGGCGGCCGCATGGGCAACGTCGGCGTGGGCGGCTACCTGCTCGGCGGCGGCCTCAGCTTCCTCAGCACGCAGTACGGCTGGGCGGCCAACTCGATCGTCGAGGCCGAGGTTGTGCTGGCCAACGGCACCATCACCAAGGCGTCCGAAACGGTCAACAGGGACCTGCTGCTGTCCCTCCGCGGCGGCGGCAACAACTTTGGCATCGTGACCAAGTTCGTCCTCAAGTCTTACCCGATGGGCGAGGTGTGGGGCGGCAACATCGTCTTTGGCGCGTCGCAGACGGACCAGGTCCTGGCCGCGATCCAGGACTTTACCGAGAACTACAACGACCCCAAGGCCGCCATCATCGCCACGACCGAGATCACGGCGCTCAACGCCGCCCGGATCTGGACGCTCTTCTTCTTTTACGACGGGCCCATCCGGCCGGCCGGCGTCTTTGACAAGTTCATCATGATCGACCACGTGATCAACAACTGCAAGACGCGGTCGTACGCGGACCTGCTCTCCTTCAACAACTGGGCCGTCCTGCACGGGTCCCGGTACGTCATCGCCACGGAGACGACCCCGCTGCCGTCCAAGACCAACAGCGCACGCGTCCTCCGGGCCTTTTACGACCACTGGTTCAAGACTTCGGAGCCCAGGGCCATCACCCCCGGCAGCGTTGCCTCGATGGCGTGGCAGCCGATCCCCAAGTCCATGGCGCGGACGGCGCGGCAGATGGGCGGGGACCTGCTGGACCTCGACGACGACGCGGACCGGCTGATCTTTGAGTTCAACTACTCGTACTGGTTCAGCCTGAGCGACAGCTCGGTCGCCTCGACGACGGAGAAGCTCATCTCGGGCCTCAAGTCGCTCGTGGACGGCTTCGTGGCCGACGGCAGCCTGCCCGACGTCTACCGGCCGCTGTTCCTCAACGACCTGTACTACACGCAGGACTACTGGGGACGCCTGCGGCCCGCCATGAGGCAGCTGGCCTCGAGCGTCCGCGCCAAGGTCGACCCGCTGAACATCTTTGCCAAGCGGACGGGTGGTGTGAAGCTGTGAAGGGTGTGGGATCGTATGGGCTTTGGTCTCTACTTTTTGCGAGGCCTTGGCTTGGTTGTTATTCTGATGTACGATACCATTAGAGATACACCGGATAAAGTAGCCATTTAATAAGCATGACTTGAAAAGGTATATCTACCCGGTGGTCTTACTCGTAGAGTCTCCTTGTAGGTTATTATTGCAGTATCCATCCCATTAGAGCCTAATGCCCCTGCCCCGTTTCCATCGGAATAAAACAGGAGAAAAAAAAACCTGCTATGGTGAGACGGATACTACCGTGACATTTTATATGGGCAACTCATTAAATAGTGCGTGCATAGTACAAAGTAGTACATAGTACATACGACCTAGCGTTGCATCGTGAGCAAGCAAGGATCACAGCCGGTAATCATGGATATTTGATAGGCTGTCGCCAATATAAGGTTAGAAAGTTTCTTGGCCCAGCCTTGATTCGAGTTTTGTTTTGCTGTTAAAGTGCAGTTTTTACCGTTGAACATGGACTTGGACTGGACTGAGGGTTACTTCTAGTAGTATGGTAGTATTACCAGGGGCTGCCTCAGAGACCGAGGTCACAACAACCTGCCTACCCTACCCTGCACTACATTCTGTATTATTGTTTTTCCATATTGAGTTTATTTAGTTTTTTTTTACTATGTACTTGTATGTACACTAGCAGCATTATCGTCGATAGCAACAGTTGACACCCCACCCCCTGTTCTAAATTTAGCCCGCGTTTTCCCCCTTTTCCTTGATTAACACGCTTCACACTCAGGAAAACATCCCACTACCTTTGAGCCTAGCCGCTCTCGGCCTGGTTGGAATGCATATGTAGTCCACGCGACGAGAGGTCATTTGGATCAATCACAACCAAGAAGAAACACCCACTTGCCACGCAATACTACAACTCTTGCTAACAGAGCTAGCCTTCCTTCGGCGGACACTTGTAACGCTCGCTGCAGAAGATCGTGCAGGAGGCGCAGAATCCCAGCCATGACGTAGAATCTTCCAGCAAGGGGATAAAAAAAAAGTTCCAAGTCGGGAACTGTGATGGCCTGCCGTCTGTCGATACAGTAACTGACCAAACCCAGCCCTTGTTTTGACAAGGCTCCAGCCCGCCCGCAGCCATGAACGACGCAAGTGGAGAACACATCGAGAAGCACCTGGAGGCTGCCCGGGCCGACACCGCCAAGGACCGCCAAGAGACGGACACTCCTCGGCAGGCACACAAAACGTCCGAGGCGCATGTCGACCCGACGAGGTGGTGGTACGCGTCCGCCTTCCCCATGCTGGCCGGTACGCTGGGACCCGTAGCGTCGGCCTTTAGCATCTGCGCCCTCGTCCGGCCGTGGAGGCAGCACCTGCCCCCCGGGACGGACATCAAACTGGCCGAGTTCGTCCCGGACCCGACTTGGCTGACCGTCGTCAATGCCGTGCAGCTGGCGGTCGCCATAGTGGCCAACCTGTTCCTCCTGCTGAACATGGCCCGCAGGATCAGGTTCACAATCGCCATGCCCGTGACGATCCTGGGGTGGTACGCCCTGACCCGACTCCCTGTCCTTGTTGAGAGTTGCATTTTCCGCCCAAGTTCTGACAAAGAGACCACAACCCGCACAGGTACCTTTCGTCCGTCTGCCTTGTCGCCCTCGCGGCCACGGCGGCCGGCCCACTGGTCATCCAGCCGGCCGAGGAGTACGTGTGGTCGCAGGCCTTCTTCTACGGCGTCTTCGCCGCCCTGCTCTACTTCATCGTGGCCACCATGCTCGTCGTGACGGCCCACGGTGCCCGCGTCGGCCGCTACGACAGCGACTTCATGCTCACCGCCAGCCAGCGCACCCTGATGCTCCAGACCATCATGTTCCTCATGTACCTGCTCGTCGGCGCCTTGGTCTTCTCCACCATCGAGGGGTGGGCCTACCTCGACGCCGTCTACTGGGCCGACGTGACGCTCTTCACGGTGGGGTTCGGCGACATGGGCGCGGCGACGACCCTGGGCCGCGCGCTGCTCTTCCCCTACGCCCTCATCGGCATCATCAGCCTGGGTCTCGTCATAGGGTCGATCCGCAGCCTGGTGCTCGAGCGCGGGAGGAAGGTGATCAACGCGCGCATGGTCGAGAAGGAGCGGAGGAACACGGTGAAGCGCCTGGCCACCAAGGGCAAGGCCGAAGTCCTGGTGCCCCTCCGGACGGAGAGCCACACGGACCAGGTCGACAGGGACGCCGTCGGCTCCGCCGAGATCGCGCGGAGGGAGAAGGAGTTCCGCCTGATGAGGAAGATCCAGGCGCATGCGGCCACGCGGAGGCGCTGGGTCGCCATGGCCCTCTCCTCGACCACCTGGATCGTGCTCTGGCTCGCTGGCGCCGCCGTCTTCCAGGCCTGCGAGGAGCCGTACCAGGGCTGGGGCTACTTTGACGGCGTGTACTTTGCCTTTGTGAGTCTCACCACCATCGGCTACGGCGACGTGACCCCCGTCTCGAACCCGGGCAGGGCCTTCTTCGTCTTCTGGTCGCTGCTCGCCCTCCCGACGACGACGGTCCTCATATCGAACGCCGGCGACACCGTCGTCAAGATCGTGCGGGACCTGACCGACTGGGTCGGCGGCATCACCATCCTGCCGCGGGAGAAGGCCATGTTTGCGGACCCCAGGGCCATGTTGAGGACCCTATCGCTCGGGAAGCTGGGCAGCAAGGAAAGTGATGAGAGGATCGACGAGATGCCGCCCGGGTTCCTGGGCGAGGCGCACCTGAGACGCTCCCTTGCGGACGACAGCGAGAGCTCCGAGCCGGGCGACGAGCCCCGCGGGGCCCGCAACCCCAACGACAAGGAGGCGCCGTCCAGCGATGGAAAAGTCCGCGCCGAGGGCTCGGGCTCACCGTCCGAGCTCAGGAGCCGCATCCCGACGATCCAGAAGCCCGTCAAGCAAGACGACCCCGTGTGCCGCGAAGCCGCGCTGGGGTTCCCGACCGCGATCCCCACCAACCGCGCCGAGTACCACGTCCTGCTGGCCGGCGAGGTGACGCGCGTGGCGCAGCACATGAGGCAGAAGCCGCCCAGGAAGTACAGCTTCCTCGAGTGGGCCTGGTACCTGCGCCTCGTCGGCGAGGACGAGGGCAGCCCCGAGACGCACCGGCAGGCCCTGCCGCACAAGCACAGCTACCTGCCGCACCTGATGCGCAAGGAGGCGTCTAGGCGCGGGGGAGGAGGAGGCGGCGGCGGTGTCGGCGGCGCGACGCTGGAGAACCCCGGCTGGAGCTGGGTCGGAACACATAGTCCGCTCATGGGCCGGCAGGATGAGGCCGAGTGGATCCACGAGAAGCTGCTGATGAAGCTGACCGAGGAGTTGGAAGCCGTCAGGGATAGGGAGCGACAGTTTCCGGGGCACGATGGTTGACCTGTGCGACGGAGATTTAGGCAAACCATTTTTTGTCGTTCAAATCGTTGAAAGAGGAGGAGAAGCATGCTTCTTTATGGAGCACCGAATATACCCAGCCCATGTGAATATCTGGGCGTTTCCATACTATGCAGCCTTTACGAAACCTTTATGTTGTAACCAGATACCATTTCTATTTGCTTTGGAATTCATTTCTCGGTTGCAGAGAAATCAGGTAATAGGAGCGGAGGGGATAGATGATCTGGGTAGGTAGGTAGACGAGAGAGATTCGAATTAGATGCGTCCAGTCTACCAATATTTACTCACACAGTTGTCGTTGTCAGTACAGTGAAACCCCTGATGGTGTAGTTGGTTCATCACGTCTGACTGTAATTGAAAGATTGTCATCAGAAGGTCACCGGCTCGACTCCGGTTCGGGGGAAAGATTTTCTTTTTTGAGTTTTTTTTTTCATTTTGAATGATTGATTATCATCTCCTTGCCCTTCGAACTATATTCACTCATACAATCCTCCTTTTAAACTTTTGGTATTTTATACTCCTTACTTGGTTCATCTCCCTTTCATTTCCTTTCTTT
>JARHUK010000727.1:0-18605 GCA_031001725.1 Pseudopyricularia javanii
CAGAACCGACAAGATCAGACGGCATCGAACCATCCAAGGGCCCGGACTGCGGCAGTTTTTTTTTTCTTTCTCTTTTTTTCTGCGGTTTGAGCATGACAGATACCAACCGGTCATTAATTAGCGTTATCAGTGGATTTGTCAGTAATGAGTGAGGCAACAATAACAGCTTGTTTGCGGATGACTGCCAAGACGATACTAAAGAGAGTCTGCCCACAAAATGGGGACTTTCCTACCATGGCGTGCCTGTCGACCCAGATTCCCAGACCAGAAGCGAGCGCATGTTGGGACCAAGGTCACGGACGACGGGCGTCTGGAAACTGGGGAAGAGAGCAAGGCTTTACGCTGTGCTATTACGGTACGGTATGATGCATGTTACAAAGAGCCAGGCCGTTATCTCACAAACTTTGTTAGTACCCGTAAAAATTCCCGCTTGGCTGTAGGAAAAAGGCAAAAGCACCACACCTCACACAACGCCAAGCACAGACGATATCGCGCTGCATGGAGCTTATCCGCCCCACATACAGTACAATACATCTGGAAGGAGATTGGTAGATGATTAGGGAGCAGGGGTTGGGGGTTTGAGGTGGAGACTGTCCGTCTTGACCGAATTAGCCACCGAGGGAAAGAAGGGACGACGCGTCGGGACGGCACAGTTTAGTTTATGTGGCAGAGTGGGCAGGCGCGACAGGCATGGCAATGGCAAGCTGCAGACAACAATGGGGAGAGAGCTCGGACTAATTAACTGTATGTACCTATGGAGGTGGGGAGCAGGGGATCAGGACAAGCAAAAAATACAACAAACACACAACACACACAAACACCAGACGACGACGAAGACAAACGACGACGACATGCCACTCACAAACCGTCCCATCTTCCCCACGAATAACCATCCAGTACTTGCTCTCCATCTCTCACTCTCTTCACTGCCATCACACCCCCTTCCTCCAGAATCTCATTTTGCAACCCATTACACCGCGTCCAAACCAACCAATTGACGATGCCACAAATCCTACTCCCACCAACTAAACTAACCCTTGCCGCCGCTGCCCCGGGGCCCTCAGAAGAAACAAAATTGATACCGCATCCACAATGTCTTGGGGCCTTTGGCGACCTGCCAACCTGGGGTAGTGGCTGTCCTCCCCGAATAACAGCTTCGGCGGGGGACGGACTCGGGCCCAGTCAGACGGCAGCAGCCCAGGGGGTCCAGGGCTCGCAGGGGAACAGAGAGAGACCGAGGCGACAAGGGGCCACCTGATAACCCACCCCTGCTCTCCCCGACAAATGGTCCACCGGTTGTCACGGGGGAAATGTATCGACGGGTGGGCTATATATGCAGCCAAGTCTCTGGGCATTTCTCGGCGCGAGATACCACCAGCCGGTACAGGAAAAGCACCACGAAACTGGCGGACGTTCTATCCCCCCAACTCTCCAGCCAGCAACCAATCTATCGCCTCTGCGCCGCCCAGCCAAGTCGCCACACTTCTTGGGGGAACTCGTCGCCGATTATCAGCCCTCCCGTCCAATGCCAGCTTCGCTCTCGATAGTCGGCCGTTCCGTCAGGGTGGGGTTGATAATGATATCTCTTGGTATTTGCGGCGCTGTGTCAAGCTTCAACGCCACTCTCGTTTGATGATGGCTTAAAGGATTGGCTCTACTGGGCAAGCTCAGCCCAGGCTCCGGCGGGGTTCTCAGCAAAGGCATGGAAGGAACGGAAAGGCTTCCATGCATTAGCAGAGAAAGCTATGTGCGGTACACGCTTATCCACACTCGGATGCAGCGTGTGCATGTGGTGCGTGTGGTGCCCCCTCGAAGCACACCAAGTACGAATTTCAATACCTACTTCGTGCGCTACCTCGGCCAACCGCCGGCTTCTCCAGTCGCCATCGCCATCGGAGTGATAGGGCTGTTTCTGCCCTTTGCTCCTTGCGTGCTTCCTAGGCGACATGGCAGCACGGCAGCATCCATCCCCCTAACGCCTTGGGGAGGGGGCATCGCCGTATCAAAACATTATCTCGTCCCCCTTCCTCTCACGAGTCCAGGCATCTTGGCGGCAGCATTATGCCATTTTCATTGCTGGGCCCCCTTTCGCCCCATCTCGCAGCTCGGAGGGTTGCCCCGAATATGGACTGCCAAGAAGGCTTGAGAATGCAGGCAGGGGTGGGCCCCAAGTTACCAATGGGTCTCTTGCTTTGATAGCATGCTCGCCTTCCCATCTCCCTACTAAGCACGCCCAGCACAGTGGACGACTGTCTTGTCTCGCTCTGGTCTTGGTCTGCTCACACCCCCGGCACCGCGATCGACGGGTTTAATAAAGGCTCGTGGCACCCCGTCCCCTCTCCCCTCTCCTTCTCGTCCTTCTTCCTGCCTCACCAGTCCGCCACCCCTCACCTTCTTTACTGGCAACCGCAGCCTGTCTCTTGGGACCTGCGACCGATCCTTTTGTTGGTCTCCCCTTCACTCCAAACAATCTCGAGGAGCACAACCACAAAGAGACAACACAACCCGCCGAGGACAGTCATCATGTCCAAAGTCGAAATGGCGGATGAGAAGGGGGCCGTGGCCGCCACCTCCCCTCCCACCTATGGGTCTGACGAGGCCAACACCCGCACCGGCGTCGATGGCCGTGAGGAGAACTTCTACACCCGTAACGGTCTCAACTTCGAGTCGTTCAAGTGCCGCAGCTATGGCGAGGGCCTTGTTCAGCTCGACAAGTCCATGAAGAAGCGCCACTTGCACATGATTGCCATTGGTACGTCTCTAGAATATATTAACCCCGGACTCCACCTTGGCCTTTGGACGTATCTAACGTGTGAACGACGACATCAGGTGGTTCCATTGGTGCTGGTTTCTTCGTCGGTTCCGGTAGCGCCTTTGCCAAGGGTGGTCCCGGTGCTGTCTTCATTGACTTCGCCATCATCGGTGTGATGATGTTCAACGTCGTCTACGCTCTTGGTGAACTCGCTGTCATGTACCCTGTCTCCGGTGGCTTCTACACTTACTCCGTCCGCTTCATTGACCCTTCGTGGGGTTTCGCCATGGGCTGGAACTACGTTTTCCAGGTAAGACTCGACTGCCAATCCAATGGTTTGTTTGATACCAAAATATTCTAAGGAACTCGGCTGACTCTGATGTCACGATGAACAGTGGGCTGTTGTCTTACCTCTTGAACTCACCGTCTGTGGATTGACATTGAACTACTGGGATGGAACTAAGGGCGTCTCCCTCGCTGTCTGGATCACTGTCTTCTGGGTTGCTATCATCTTGATTAACATGTTTGGTACCCTTGGTTACGCCGAAGAGGAGTTCTGGTCTTCGTGCCTGAAGCTCGCCGCCATCAGTAAGTGCAAATACTAATAAACCCGAATAACCTGGCTCGGTTCACTAACAACTTTCTAGTCATCTTCATGGTCATTGCCTTCATCCTCGTCCTCGGAGGTGGCCCCGCCGGTGGCAAGTACGACTCTTACCACGGTGCCAGGTACTGGTACGACCCTGGTGCGTTCCAGAACGGCTTCAAGGGCTTCTGTGCCGTCTTCGTCACCGCCGCCTTCTCTTTCTCCGGAACTGAGCTGGTCGGTCTTGCCGCTGCCGAGGCCGCGAACCCTGTCAAGTCTCTCCCCGGTGCCATTAAGCAGGTTTTCTGGCGTATCACCCTCTTCTACATCCTCGGTCTCTTCTTCGTCGGTCTCCTCGTCTCATCCACCGACGAGAGGCTTCTGAGCTCCAACCCCTACGCCGAGGGTACCTCGCCTTTCGTCATTGCCGGCCTTGACGCCGGTCTTTACGGATTCGACCACTTCATGAACTGCATCATCCTGGTTTCAGTTCTATCCATCGGTGTCTCTTGCGTCTACGGTGGCTCGCGTACCCTGACTGCCCTTGCCCAGCAGGGATACGCCCCCAAGATCTTCACCTACGTCGACAAGTCTGGCCGTCCCCTGCCTTCGGTCGCTGTCATCATTGCCTGCGGTGCCCTGGGTTACCTTAACCTGAACGAGGACGCCGAGGTCGTCTTCAACTGGCTCCTTTCGCTCTCCGGTCTGGCTGCCCTCTTCACCTGGGGATCTATCTGCCTGGCCCACATCCGCTTCCGCAGCGCCTGGAAGGCCCAGGGCCACACCCTTGATGAGATCCCATTCCAGGCCGCTCTTGGCGTCACTGGTTCGTGGATCGGTCTTGTCCTCTGCGGCCTCGTCCTGCTTGCTACTGTTAGTACCAAATCTATCTCCAAATTTATTCAACAATGTTGTGTATGCCTTTGCTAACCAAACGTCCTTGTCGCAGTTCTACTCTGCCCTCTTCCCTTACAACCAGGACGGTGTTGGCACTGTCAAGTCCTTCTTTGCCGATTGGCTCAGTGTACCCGTTATCCTGTTCTTCTGGGCCTGTGGATACATCTGGAAGCGTGAGGGTGGACTCCCTCTGGCCAAGATCGACGTCGACACTGGTCGCCGTGAGCACGATTGGGACCTGATCAACGCCTATAAGGCCGAACTCGCTGCCATGCCCTCATGGAAGCGCTTCATTAACAAGGTCTTTTAAATGGGCTGTGTAGACCATTCGCCTGCAAGCCCTTTCATTTGTTGTCCTCTGATCAATCTGTACAGATGGGGTCGTTAGCGGCCATTGAGGCCATGCCCCGTCCCGCCTTGAGCAACAGGGGTCCAACTTATGGGCTTGTCTCTGTATAGATACTAATCTTCCGGCGGGCTCAAAGCGCAAAGGATGTCCATGTCCTTTATTTCATAGTCTCTTGATATACCACAAAATACTATTCCTTCTATTGGATATAACACGCAAGCGCGCATCAATGCCGTATCAGTATGGTGCTTCCGGGATACTACTTATAGATGGCTTGACGAAAAATCGACGCGGGCACATGCCCAAGTCGAACGAGTCAACTGCGGAGGCCAATTAGGGTTGAAAAGGGGCGAACTAACTTGACGTCAGCATCGGCCACTTGATGCATGGCGGCATGCGTCTGGGCACTTTCTGGAGCCGGTGCTGCGTGGCTAAATGTGTATCTCTTCTCATCTTGACATCTTATTCAGTTTCATGTAATGGTAGTTGGTCTCTTGGCCCTCTCTATCTCACGTGTATGACATTGGCAGTAGAAGCCGGATGGGACGCCGTCATTACTAACGCATGTGACTAAATGCCACGAAACGTGCTTTATACTACTATCTAGTAGAGGTTGACGGAACAATCTCACTACTACTTGACAAAGGAAACTCAAAGAGATCCGCCGATCTGTACCAAAAACAGGCGGGTTGTGTTGAAGCCCGCGTGCTGCGTGTTGCAGCCAAGAAAGAAACGGAGAGCTGCAGCAGCGACTACTGTCTCTCCACCCAACAAATGTCGCAGGGAAACAAGGCGACTGCACCTGTTGAACCAAGAGGCCACCCTGCACCCTCCATCGTCTACCGTGACGAAACCTACCTATACAGAATCCCCGTACTCTACTCTCACCCTCAACTTCCCAACATGTCCGCCCACTCACCTGAGCCCACGTTTCGAGTAACGAACGCTGCACGCATATGCGTGCTAGCAAACGTCATTGGGCTTGCTCGACGGAGCTCTCGCCGGCTGAATCACGAGCGCCCCGCTGGGCCGGTGCCTTACCGCCATTCTGGACACCAGTCTCGGCTTGGTGTCCGTCGGTGTCCCGGAGGTAGGCGGCAAATGTCCTGGACTCGAGGTCACCCTTAACGGCATCGGGGTCCTTCTTGGCGATTCGCCTGCGGAACCACACACGCTTGGCCCACTTCCAGGCCTCCGCTCCGGCAAAGAAGAGGACGAGCTCGACAGCAACAATCGCCCACTCCCAAGTAATACCTTCGTGCTTGAAGACTTCGTGGTTGACCACGGGGATGTACATGGTAGGGAAAATGGTCACGAAGCCGATAACGATGGCCCAGAACAGGAACCGATTCTTCCAGACATCTTGAGCCCATCGGCTCCAGATGGGCCCATCTCCACCCCTTAGGTTGAAGAAGGACCGGCGGGGGTGGACAACTTGCCAGGCCAGGAACAGAGCGAACCAGGTGAGGCATGCAAACGTGGTAGCTCTGGCCCGGAACACCAGCTCACACTGGGGAGAAAAGTGGTTGTTGCAGTTGTCACCTAGTTGACCATCGCCGAAACCGTAGACGACGAGCACGAATGAAGACAGACAGCATGCCGACATCCAGAGTCCGTACACCACCATGTCGATCAGGAGTTCAGGGGTGAAAACACCAACTTTGAGCTGAGTCGCGCAAAAAGAAAAAATCAATTAGCAAAAGTGGGCTTGTAACAAGTAGTAAAAAAAACGTAAACTCACATCTTGGGGTGGCCGCGTGAGAATATCAGGGGACGCCAGCTCGAAACCAAGACCCATATCAGGCAAACCTGATGTGACCATGATAACCCAGAGAACTTCGACGGGAGCAAGGGGGAAAACTGAAATGCCAGTCGAGTCCTTGAAAACGAGACCGACGAGCAACGTGCAGGCCTGTGCAATGTTTTCGGCCAGAACGTGAAGGATGAACTTCTGGATGTTGTCGAACATGCGTCGGCCTGTGAAAATCAAAACGAATAACAAGTTAGCAAAAGTCGAAATGAAGCATACGAGACCAAAGTCCTTGTAGTTGTTCCATAAGCAACCGTACCTTCTTCCACAGCGTTGAGAATGGATGCAAAGTTGTCATCAGTCAGAACAATATCGGCGGCCTCCTTGGCAACGTCAGATCCAGCCTGGCCCATGGCAATACCGACGTCGGCGCTCTTCAGCGACGGCGAATCGTTCACACCGTCACCTGTCATGGCAACAAACTTGTTGCGACGGTGGAGAGCGCTGATCATTCTGACTTTGGTGTTTGGAGCACATCTAGCGACGACCAGCGGAAGGTGGGGCAGAGCGTCAACCTCATCGTCAGTGAGCTTGTCGAACTCAGTGGCAGTCATGACCATGGTTTTGGCAGTCCGGGCCGGTACTTCGGCCATACGAGTCTTTGGCAGAATCCCGACCTCAATGGCAATGGCGCGAGCAGTCTCGGGGTGGTCACCAGTAAGCATGTGCACGGAAATTCCAGCCTGTTGGCACTGGCGCACACTTTCGGCCGACTCTGGGCGGGGAGGGTCGTAGAGTCCAATCAAACCACGGAACGTCAGGTTGGACTCGAACTCATCTCGCTCCGGCTGCTCCTTGTCGCTCAGCTGACGAACGTTTGTACGGTGGGCGAAGGCGAGGACACGGAGACCCAGGCGGGCCATGGCCTCCATGTTCTTCATGATATCGGCGACGTGGTCGTTAGTGATCGGGATGACTTGTTCAGGGCCGCCGGCTGTACCCCCAATGGCAATGGTCTCGCAGGAAGAAATGACGCGCTCGACGGCACCCTTGGTGAAGACGTGTAGGTCGTGGCTGGCCGTGTGTTCGAAGATCACGGACATCTTCTTGGTATCAGAGTCGAAGGGGAACTCAGTCACCTGGCGCCATTCGGGGGCATCTCCGCCGGCAAGGCGCAGGCGGTTCCAGTCGAACCTCGAGGCGAAGACCTGGATGGCAATTTCAGTGGGATCACCGCGTGCATGCCATTCGTCCCCAGTCTTGTGAACGTTGGCCAGGTTGGCTAGCGACGCAATGTTCAAGTAGGTGCGGAGAGTACCATCCTCGGTTGCCTTGGCTCGGTCAAACTCCTGACTGTTCTGATCCTCTTGCTCGCGGGTAATATCTTTGGGTTCTTGTGGGTTCAGAGTCAAGGTACCAACGGTGGGGTTAAAAGGTTCACTAGTGGTGCCCACGTTGTAGGTACCTCTACCAGGTACCCAAGCCCTCCTGACCACCATCTTGCCCTGGGTAAGAGTTCCAGTCTTGTCGGAGCAAATGTCTACGGCGGGGACCTGTTAGTGTTTATTCGCGTGACTGACCGGACCATGGTGACTTACTCGTCACACCGCCCAATGCTTCCAAGCTCTTAAGGTTACGGACGATAACATGACGCTGCACCATGCGCTTCGTGCCGGCCGCCATGGTAATTGTGAGAACCACCACCAAAGATGCAGGCAGCATACTAACACCAGTAGCCACGGCATAAATAATGACTTCCTGCTGCGGCCTAAAGAAGTTTGCTGCCAAAACAATAATGGTGCAGATAATGGCCACGAAGAACAAAAAAACGGCGAGCTGAGCGAGTTTACGCTGCAGGGGCGTGCCGACGTTTACTCCAAGAAAGCGGCCGACCATATCGGAAAAGGTAAGGGTCCATGCTTGAGCGTGGCGGAAGGGAGATGCAGTGCCGTCGGGCTTCCGCTTGACGGGACGGCGGGTGGACTTTTTGTCGCGGAGTGCTGCTGCGATAATGCCGATCTCTGTCGCCAGTCCAGTGGCAAAAACAACGCCGCGGGCGCGTCCTTTGGTAACGGTAGAAGAGCTGTAGGCAACGTTAAGACGGTCTCCGGGACCGGTCTCATCGTCAAAAACCTGGTCGACCTCCTTTCGGACGGGGAGAGACTCTCCGGTGAGCAGAGCCTCGTCGGTCTCAAAATTAACAGCCTCAATCAATCTAGAGGGGGTCAAAGGTCAGTATTCAAGCATTGGCCGGGGTTGGAAATCTCTTGGGTGATCATTCATACCTAGTGTCTGCCGGGATGGTGTCGCCCATCTTGAGCTCAACCATGTCACCGGGGACAATGTGTGCGGTGGGGATGGTGATGTTGGTACCGTTCCTGATGACACGGGCGGTGGGCGAACTGAGCGAGCGGAGAGAGTCGAGCGTCTTGGCGGCCTTGAATTCCTGCCAGAAGCCGACGACAATGTTGAGCAAAATAACTGCACCGATGACGGCGCCTTCTATCCATGACTCGATGCCAAAACTGGCTGCCATGGATAGGATCAAGACCTGCGGATAACGAATGAGCAATTCCAACATGCTTATAATGGTTACATTATCTCACTAGGGGAGCATCGGGGGTACTACTAGAGTCATGGCATTGGCGATCTGAGCAACAAAGATCTTGAGGGGCGAGACACCCTCGCCCTCGCCAAAGTCGTTGTTCCCGTACTGCTCCAGGCGCGTACGAGCCTCTTCGTCGTTGAGACCGTCATCGGCATTGGCACGGATCTCTTGGAGGAATTGCTCGATGGAAAGGGCGTGGATGGGACGAGACAAGGGCTCGTTTGACTGGCCCGAGACGCGGACGATGGCGTCCTCGTCTTGCTTCTTCCGGCCCATTTTGGGAGGAGGGGGAGGAGGTTGCCGTCTTCTTGTTGTTCCTTGAGGTGGTGGTTGCTGGTGCTTTCAAGACTGGCCTGCAACGAACGGGTTAAGAAGAGGAAAGAACTGAGCCGGCGTAGACAAGTTGACGAAAGGGATGCACGGGAGGTACTTTAAAGTGTCGGAAATGTTGACGACTGACGGTATGTTTTGACGTTGGGTGGAGATAAAACTGGTGCATTGATCTTAAAAGGCTTGGCTGGTGGCATACTGCATAGCGCAAGCAAGGTCTTTGCCTGCCCCATGACTCTGGGGCTCTCTGGGACTCTAATCGGGCGGTGTGGGGGGGTCGAGAAGCGGTCATTGGAATGTATTGGAGATTTCGCTGCAAGCCAAGCAAACAGAGATTTTCGGTCCATACTTGGCGGAGGCAAAATTTAACACCGCCAAGGGTTTTAGCTAGGCGTGATGGCGGGGTTTTGACCGTTGAGAAAAAACGGAGCCAAGGCTCGGCAGGCTCGGCAAGTGCAGGTCTATCAATCAATGTCAATCACTACTGTTTTGTGCTTTGTTGCTTTTGCATGAGACACAGAGGGGGAAAAAAGAAAAAGGAAAACAAGATAGGTTAAAAAAAAGATAGGTTAAAAAAAAGCCGCTGCAGACGTCATCCATGTCTCTCCTAATCGCTACCTCCTTCCTCATGGTGGGTATAACGTACGTCACCCACCCCCTACCTTGATATGGATATCACGTCGTACAATCAACCGCGAAAAACCATGCCGTCCTAGCCGTTTTTTTTTTTTTTTGCAACCCAACAACCTTCACTAACTAGGATCGGTTTGGTACACCGGAACGAAACTGCCCAAGCTCCGAGACGCACGGCAGTGGAACTGGAACAACTCCTGAACAAGCTTGTGGAACGCAATCTTGGGGCCCTTTTGCCAATGCTTGGTGAAGCCCACAACGTGGGTCTTGATACAGCCGCGTATACATATATATTCGACGCCAAGATTCTGGTCGAGGAAATGTTAGACGAAGGGTCTTTTTGATCATCATATCTAATATTACCTGATAGTATGTAAATAGGACGCAAAGCCCATCTGACCAACGTATGTCGCATGCCAGCAACTGTGTCAAAGCGACGAAGAAAGACAAGACCTCTATCCCACCACGCCAGACTTTCCCTGCTCCCTTGGGCTATCTCCCGAGCTACTTGACACATTAGTGCCCATGCCGTTCGTCGGGCTTGCCGGAGCATCTGCAGCTGTCCCCTCCTTGGCTGCCGGCACCATGTCACCGTCCCCCTCCAGCCCCCTGTCCCGCATGCCCGCGTCCGGGTCCATAAGCACGCCCGGGGCATACGGGTGCTTGCCCTCATCGCGCCTCTGCGGAGGGATCAGCATGTCGAACCAGCGCGGAGCCACGGCGCCCAGCACGCTGAGGACCAGCACCACATGGCCCGTGAAGAAGCCAAAGATGTGCAGCGGGTCGACTTTGAGCTCGTGGAAGGTCGGGTAGCTGAAGCCGTAGACGATGGCCAGGATCGGTCCCGACACGTACCGCAGCATAGGCGCCCAGAATACGGGTATCGTCCAGTTATTGCCCTGCGCCACGATGATGTTGAGGTCCTTGGTGAGTTGGTGGCCCTGTGTGGTCCGGGAAGTCATGGTTGTCAGCAAAAAAAAAGGTCTCATTCGATATGTTTATCTCTGTCCTTTTGGGGGCGCCCGGGTAGGTACTTGCCGAGTAAAGGGCAACATAGTAGAATCGCTGAGAGAACACGCTTCTGCCAAACATCCTGGGCACGGGCGTATCAGGCACCTTACCCAGCAGTACTGATGCCGCTGCAAAGACAATGTAGACGCCAAAGCCAACTCCCGCGCCTATCTCGGCTCTAGTCGCAATGCCGGCCGCCACACCGAACACCAGGCCGCCGAAATAACCCAGATTGTAGAGAACAAAAGACCTCGTTCCGACCTGGCCCGCCACGTCCCGCCAGCGGTACAGCGACGTCGAGGTGGTGCACTCGGCGAACACGACAAAGACCAGAGCGACGTCGCTGATCCACTTGTCGACTCCGCTGAGGAGGTAATAGCCAAACTCGGTGCAGTACGGCAGCGAGAGCAGGAACGAGACGACGGTCAGCGCCGTCACGACGACGGGCCGCGGCAGCTTGATACCCGAATCCATGACCAAGGTCACCACGGCGTCCAGCATGGCAAAGGCGGAGCTGAAGCCCAGGACCATGAGGGTGAAGAAGAGCGCGATGGCCCAGAAGTTGGCGCCGGGCATCTGCTCCACCGCCGCCGGCAGCGTCAGGAAGCCGATGGTGAAGCCGCCGATAGGGTCGGCCCCGGGCTCGGGAAACATTCTCAAAAATCCCACCACGCCAAAGACGGCAAACGCCGCCGTGCACTCAAAGACCATGTTGCTCAAGATAATAAGGAACGAGTCCATGACCGCGTTTGAGTGCTTCCGGTTATAGCTCGCGTAAGAGGTAAAATACCCGAACCCGACCCCGGTCGAGAAAAAGACCTGACCGCAGGCTGTTTGCCACAGCGAGCCGCGCGCCAGCTCCTCCCCGCGCCATGTCGCAAAATACATCTTGACACCCTCGCCCGCGTTGTCGAGCGAGACGGACCTGCCGATGAGGATGATGGTCACGACGATGGGCAGCCCCATGGTCCAGTAGACGACGCGGCCGGTGAGGCCGACACCACGGAAGATGCAGATCCAGACGAGGAACCAGGTGAAGGCGCACCAGCCGACCGTCTCGCCGACCATACCGGTCGCTGGGTACTGCGTGTAGCTCTCGATAGCAGTACCATCTGCATTGAGGCTGCCCTGGATAGGCGCCGGGTTCGCGATCACCCTGTCGAAAAAGGCCGAAGGGTCGCCGGCCCACGGCAGCGGGCTGTGGAAGCTGTAGCGGAAGTAGGCCATGATCCAGGCCAGGTTGACGACGAAGTAGGGGCCGACGATGAATCCGATGTACAACAGGCTCAGCCCCGTGCCCTTGAGGCGGTGGTTGATGTTGTTGAAGGCCACGACGCTTCCGCCGCGGTAGGCCTGGCCGATGCTGATCTCGAGGGCCAGCACGGGGATGGCGATGAGGAAGATGCACATCAGGTACGGGATGAACCACTGCAGACCGTAGTTGTTGTAGACGGTCGACGGGTAGCGCAGCAGGTTGCCCATGCCAGCGCAGCCGCCCATGGAGGCGAGCAGGAAGGCGGCGCGGGAGGGCCACACGTCGCGGCCGTCGTCGGACTTCTCCGGCGGGGGCGCGAGCCAGTGGCCGAGTCTGCGCAGGAACGCCATCACGGAGAGGGGAGGTCTTGCTGTGAGACCTCGAACTGGAGTAAACTCCCTGAACCCCCAGCGGGCCAGAGTCTGAGGAAATACGGCCTTGCCACTGCTTTGTCCAAGGCTGAAGCTGTTGACTTGGGATCAACAAAACCGGGACTGATTGGCAGGAAGTTTACTGCGTGCCAAGGGCGAAAGTATTATCGGGGGAGTGGTACAGGGCGGACACTTTCTGCTACAGACAGGATACGGCTGGCCTTTTATTCGGGAATACCACCACCCATGGATGAGGCGGCACAGGGACCTGCGCGCAGAACAGGTACCTGAGGTCAGACGTGGATATACCAAACAACTGGGCCAGCATTCCTTTCACCTCCCAAAGTGTGTTATGATGACCTGGTCCCCCGTCAGAGCTGTCCACACTACCGGAACTTGCACCATATTGAATACCACAGCGACTGAGATGGCCCTATCAGCAAGCAGGCTCGAGGCAGGTAAACAAAAAAAAATCTCTGTGGTGAGCCCCCCCCCCGTCCGTACCCTGCGAGGCTACATCATCGGCCGGGATCCGTGTGGGCTTCCCACCGGGCTCGGCACCAGTCGAGAGGCATGGCCAAGACCTGCGGGAGGCCTTGGCACGGTTGGAGTGGCCTCGCGTGGGTGGTGAGAAGTTGTGATATTGGCCGAGGTTCCGGGGCCAATCCGCAAAAAAAGGTGGCTGATTGCGTGATGTACGACGCAGATTGTGGGTTTGGAGTGGTACAGGAGGTGTGTGTGTGTGTGGTGGTTTGTAGATAATTAGTACAGTAGATATACAGCCGAATAACACCCAGCGAGTCCTGACCCAAAAGCTATGCCAAGCCTACAGCGCAACGCCCCGATCCACAGTTGTCGGGTGCCATGGAGCCGACTAAAAAAAAAAGCTTTTGTAAAAGGCCACGCCGGCGTAATAATCCTAGGCCCATCAAACAAACTTTTCCCATCTGCTGCCCTGGGCATTTTCTCGTGTTTGCGCGGAATAAGAACAATGATGATTTATCGAGTAGGAAGCGATCTCGGCTCAACGCCGACCGAACGCGGTGCCCCCAACTCGGAGCATGGCCCCGATTTCGGTAACCTTTTGGTGCGGGACTTAGACGCGGGGCAGCCATCTCCAACTTCGGACGATGCGATCGATCAATGTCGGCTTTTGTCCTCAACAATCTGGGCATCATCGTACTTGGGCTAACCTACCTGTGCTGATCAATTGGACTGTTTTCATTCGGGCGTGCATTTTAAAACATCCCGTGTATCCCTTCCATTGAACCCAAACCGCGCCCTTGTCCATCACCTCCCCGGTCATATCCCGACAACTAGCCGACATCATGAAGCTTCTCTACCCAACGTCGCTCAAACTCGACATCCAGAGCCTCGAGGGCTTTGGCGTCGCTCTTCACCCCTACGATGTCACGACGCCGATCCCCGAGGAGCACATTGACGCCGACGTGCTCGTGACCTGGGTCAACACGGCCGACAACCTCCGCGACGCCGCCAGCCGCATGAAGAACGTCAAGTGGATCCAGTCGCTGGCCGCGGGGCCCAACGACGTCCTCGCCGCCGGCTTCGACTCGACCAAGATCAAGATCACGACCGGCTCGGGCTGCCACGACCACACCGTGGCCGAGCACGCCCTGGGCCTGCTCCTCAACGCCGCCCGCCGCTTCTACGAGATGCGCGACTACCAGCTCCGCCGCACCTGGCCCGGCCACCTCGGCGGCGCCCAGCCGGACCGGCCCGCCGACAAGTTCACGTCCCTGCGCGGCGCCAACGTCCTGATCTGGGGGTACGGCAACATCGCCAAGACGCTGGCGCCGCTGCTGACGGCCCTCGGCGCCAACGTCAAGGGCATCGCGCGGTCGGCCGGCGTGCGCAACGGCGTCGAGGTCTACGCCGAGGACAAGCTGGGAGAGCTGCTGCCCAAGACGGACGCCCTGGTCATGATCCTGCCCGGCTCGGACTCGACCCGCAACGTGCTCAACGCCGACCGGATCAAGCAGCTGCCCAAGCACGCGTGGCTGGTCAACGTAGGCAGGGGCACGTCGGTGGACGAGAAGGCTCTGGACGCAGCGCTGAGGAGCGGGGACCTGGGCGGCGCCGCCCTAGACGTCTTCGAGACTGAGCCGCTGCCCGAGCCGTCGCCTCTCTGGGACGCGCCCAACTGCGTCGTCAGCCCGCACGCTGCCGGCGGTAGGCCTCAGGGGGCCGAGGAGCTGATCGCGTACAACCTGAGGAGGTTCAGGGCCGGGCAGGAGCTGAGGAACATCCTATGACTCCAGACAGGTCCCAAGGCTAGGCTGTGACAACACGGTGGGGATCCAATGGCTTGTTTGTCCTTAGAACTACCAGATCTAGATATAGTAGTTGGTGATAGCTGGTTGACCCATATCCAAAGATTTGTGCAACTGCTCATATTCAGTGTGCGTTGCTTGGTTAAAGGAGTTTCCATGGATTATATGCATACAAACGTTGTAATGATGTCGAATGTTTTATTTTTTGTCCATGTCTTGTTCTTCTCCAGTCCATTTAATTTGTCGACTGGCAGGCTCCACTCCACTGTAAAAGTCCCTGCCAAGCTAAATCAACTCAGTGGAACGTGCGTTGCAAACGGTCTAGCCACGCCGCTCTAGGCAGTCCAACGACCCCGAAATTAGAACCGGCCCAGGCATGTGGGCTGATGATCGTGCCGCCGCCAGGGGCGCAGCGGCGTTTCCACCTTCACGATCCGGTTCAGACGAATTGCGGCCCCAACAGACCTGCCCTCGTCAATAGGCAGTTATTAATCCCACGAGCCGTTCGCTCTTCATCCAAACCTTCTCCAACCACGCCTCGTGTCTCGCACGTACTCGATCGACAGCTGCGACACCCCTCACGCCTCACCTTCGTACCTCACCGTTCGGGCGCGCCCGCGAAAATCGAACTGCACCAATTCAGAATCCCCGATCACTACACCATACCGTCCAACCCTCCCTAGGCCGCACACGACAGTTGCAATGGCGAGGAGACAACACCTAACCGTCCTGGTCACTCTCTCGATACTAGCGATCCTGAGCCTCACCTACATGTTCTCCACCAGCGGCTCCCGGGACTACCACATCCCCAACTCCGCCCAAAAGCCCGCGAGCTTCGTACCGGAAAAGTCGACGAGCGACGGTCCTGATGCCAGCAAAGCCGACCTGGGCGCGATATCCCAGGACATATTGAAGGGAGGGTCAATAGCGCCAAAGCTGGAAAATGCGACAGCAAAGTATGCAGCGTCCCCCCACTCTCTCTCTCTGAGAACGCCGGGAGGCACCCTTCTCCCAAGACAGCACTTGACTAACACCGATTTTGTTCCCTCACCTCCAGAGCCGAGCTCGGTCGCGCATCGTGGAAGCTCTTCCACACCATGATGGCGCGGTTCCCGGAGAAGCCATCACCGGACGACAGCCTCGCGCTCAAGACGTACATCCAGCTGTTTGCGCGCCTGTACCCGTGCGGTGAATGCGCCTCGCACTTCCAGCAGCTGCTGAAAAAGTTCCCGCCGCAGGTGTCGTCGCGCAACGCCGCCGCAGGCTGGGCCTGCTTTGTTCACAACCAGGTAAACGATCGGCTGAAGAAGCCCGAGTTCGACTGCGCCAAGATCGGCGACTTTTACGACTGCGGGTGCGGCGACGAGGACAAGAAGAAGAAGGAGGAGGGCGCGGCTGCCGATGGCGGTGGTGCTGCCGAGGAGCAAGGGAGTGACAAGGCTATCAAGGTGCAGGGTACGGATACGGAGAAGAAGAAGGAGTGAGAGGTGTTTTTTTTGGCGTGGAGTCTATAGGTATATGGGATGGACTAAGAGTGGCATGGCAGTCGGTCAAATGACTGCTTTCTGGGTTTGGGAATTGCCAGTTCCTTGTATATAGCAGGCGTATATGAGCAAAGCGCGGCGTTCTTGATTTTCTGTATCATTAGTTCGTTTGCAGTTGTTGGTTTTTGAACAGACTCAAACTGAGCGAGGACACCTTTGTCCTATTTAGTTCTAAAAAAAAAACACCTTGCTTGGTACACCTAAATCTAGATAAATACCCAAGGTATCATACCCAGAAGCCCAAATGTCTGGCTTGAGTCTTGAAAACGACAGTGTCTCATACTGTTCTCTACCGGTCACGTGGTTGTCCATGTTCAAATGCTCCTGCTTGCTTTCAATTTGCCCACCCCTGCTGACTAAGGTCAAAGTGGTCTGCAAACGCGTCTAGGTTGCCTTGAGCTCCAACAACCTTCTGGGGAAGCTCCAACGTCACGACGCTCCGCCCTCCACCCTAGCTACCACAGTCTATCCCGACAACAACTGCCAACCTGCTACAACCACCACCACCCGCGGACCGACCAGACAAACTCGATCACAGCGTCACGCCCTCAGACAGCCATCATGGAATTCGGAAACTCGGGGATGCTCAACGAAGGCAAGACGGCCCCGCTGCAGCGACATGAACTATCCGCTGGGCTGGGGAGCATGCTAACATGATGTTGGCCATGCAGATGGTGTCCATGTCGACATGGACAGGCTGAAGAAGGGAGAAGTCAAGTAAGCTTGTTGGAATGCGTCCTCGCAACCGCTCTCTTGTCGAAAACAAGGACACAATCGCTAACAAACATGCCAGCCTTGGAACGTCGATGTAAGCTGCTTTCCCCTCGGAAGCATCACTGGGATGCCGCCTTTCCGCAAACAGCTCTAACAGCACGACAGTATGGCTGTCACGTTCAAGGACGGAGTTATTCTGGGTATGCTTCTACTTGCCTTCTTTCATTCTCGACAAACCTATGCCATATTGCACCTTGAATATCCCCCGCTAACAGTAACCACCCTTCTCGCCATACAGGTGCCGACTCACGCACAACCACGGGCGCCTACATTGCGAATCGAGTCACGGACAAGCTCACAAGGGTCGCCGACACCATTTGGTGCTGTCGGTCTGGATCGGCTGCCGACACGCAGGCCGTCGCCGACATTGTCCAATACCAGCTCGGGCTGTTTCACATGACGAACGGCAAGCCCCCGACGACACAGGTGGCGGCGTCTATTTTCCAAGAGATCTGCTACTCCAACAAGGACCGCCTGTCGTGAGTGGCCCCGATGATTTTACATATCGTTCCAGACAGGTCCCCTGCGAAACAACTCACTAACCCCCGACGACCCCACCTCACAGAGCCGGCCTCATCATTGCGGGCTGGGACGAGCGGCACGGCGGCCAGGTCTATTCGATCCCGCTCGGCGGCTCCCTCCACAAGCAAGCGTACGCGATTGGCGGCTCGGGCTCGACCTACATCTACGGATACTGCGATGCGAACTGGCGGGAGGGGATGGAGGAGTCGGAAGCGGTCAACTTTGTCAAGGGTGCGCTGGCCGAGGCCATCAAGTGGGATGGCAGCTCGGGCGGCGTCATCCGCATGGTGGTGTTGACGGCCAATGGCGCTGACAGGCATCTGTACCTGCCGGATGAGGGCTACGCGACCAAGCACTAGGGCAAAAAAAGAGACCTGGGTGCCGGGAGCAACAATTCCCAAGAACTCTCATGGCCTGATGATCAGAGAAGGCTTGCTGCTGTACAATATGACATTTCGGTAGACTTGCGGCATGGTTTTGCAGGGCAGCTTTTTTCATGACGAAATCCAAAGATGACGGATTGGATGATGAACGATTTACAAAATGCGTGGAGCCCAATGTGCCTGTGTGCGTCGGGGTATCTAATATTATCAAGTAGGTACCTAGAATTGAATGATCAGGTGGCATTGGGCGCAGCCACCCACATGGGATGCCAAGGAGGGTGTATGTACTAATGAAGAGCCGGAGGGGGATTTTGGGAACCATGAGGCCCCCCGATGAGGTGGGTGGCTTTGGCTAGACCGGGCATCGATCTGTTTGTGGGCAAGAGGGCCAGCCAGCTGGGTGTGGTATCGAAGCAGATTTGATCTGCGGCGGCGTGGTCCCGATGCAGGCAACTGGCACGCACTTTTTTTGGTTCTAGGTGGGCTGGGCACGAGGCGGTGAACCGGATTGGTGTTAGGCTGGACGACGGGCTATTTGGGGGGGGGGGG
>JARHUK010000728.1:0-19421 GCA_031001725.1 Pseudopyricularia javanii
AAAAAAAAAAAAAAAAAAAAAAAAAAAAACGCGCCACCGTGATGATCCCTGAACGATATGCCTGTCAGCAGCGCCTTTTAGCACCTACCCAAGTAGGAAAACACGTGGGTTCACAGAGGAGATTATGGTGGGAGGGCCTGGGCAGCGTTTTGCACGCACGTGGAACCAACGACTCGCTTCTATGGTACTCGTTGTCTCTAATGGCTTTGAGTTGGGTTTGCCAAGACCCGAATTGACTCTTCGACCCTGTAACGTCTTCGCTGCGGCAACAACCAAACATATCCTACTATAGAGTCCCCGACCAGATTGGCCGTCTTCAGCGCCAAGACATTGGTCCCGCTCCCGAGAGGCTGGTTCTACAATATTGCAACGAGGGGGAATCGTCCCAGCCATCTGAAAAAAAAATCAGTTGTCGGTCGATTGTTAACATCGACGTTGAGGCAATAACCGACTTCAATGCAACCCTCCAATTCAGCTGGCCGCTCCGGCCGGCTTGGCTTTGGCTGAAGCAGAGTAATGCGTCCATATTGAGGCTGGATAAGAAGGGGAGATCATCCTGTGATATTGCTTATGGCCGGTCCCCCTCGGCTCCATCCCGGGTCTCTCTGCCTCTAGCTACCTACAGCCACTCCTGCAGTCTCGCATTCTTGTCGCTCCTGTCATCAATCAAGATGAGAGTCAACTCGGTTCAGTTGGCCCTGGCCGGGCTTGCCGCTGTCAGCAATGCCGTGCCTGTCAAGCAGACCGTCAACCAGAAGCCCATGACCTCGATCCAGCTTGGACCGCGCCCCTTTTGGCTCATCGACAGTCTGGATGACAGCCCTCTCAAGGACCAGCTCGACCAGTGCAGAGAGATGGATATGAAGCCGACCGCGTGGTCTATCGGCCACCGCGGCGGTGGCACCTTGCAGATCCCGGAGCACACGCTGGAATCCCACCTCGCTGGTTAGTAGCACCGTAACCGGAGCATCCCATCATGATTGGGAGCTTTAGATAACACCAGGACGCCAAAAACTGACAAGTCGGCCACTAGGAACGCGTATGGGAGCCGGCATCCAGGAGTGCGATGTTGCCTTCACTGACGATTTGGAGCTCGTCTGCCGTCACTCGCAATGTGACCTGCACACGACGACCAACATCGTCAACATCCCCGAGCTCAATGCCAAGTGCACCACGCCCTTCCAGCCCGCCGACCCGGCAACGGGCAAGGTCGCCACGGCAAAGTGCTGCACCAGCGACATCACCCTCGCCGAGTTCAAGACGCTCTGCGGAAAGATGGACGCCTCCAACCCCAACGCCACCACCGCAGCCGAGTATCTCAAGGGCACTCCCGCCTGGCGAACGGACCTTTACGCCAACGAGTGTGCCACTCTGTTGACGCACAAGGAGAGCATCCAGCTCATCAACAACCTTGGTCTCAAGTTCACCCCCGAGCTCAAGACCCCAGAGGTCCCCATGCCCTACAAGGGCGGTGAATACACCCAGGAGAAGTACGCGCAGCAGCTCATCGACGAGTACAAGGAGGCCGGCATCGAGCCCTCTCGTGTCTACCCACAGTCGTTCCTGTACGACGACATCCTGTACTGGCTCAAGGCGGAGCCAGAGTTCGCCCCGCAGGCCGTCTACCTGGATGAGACCGGCGACTCGCCCGAGTCGTTCCCCGGCGCCGTCGGAAACCTGACGCGCTACGCCGCCGATGGTCTCCAGATCATCGCACCCCCGCTCCCCTACCTAGTCACTATTGGCCAGGATGCCGAGGGCAAGGATAAGATCGTGCCTTCGGTCTACGCCACCGAGGCCAACAGGCTCGGTCTAGACATCATCGCCTGGACCGCTGAGAGGTCGGGATGGGTTGGCAACGCCGCGCGCGCGGGCGACTACTACTACGCGACCATCGCCAACTACACCAAGAAGGACGGCGACGTGTTCCAGCTCCTGGACGTCCTGAACAAGGACATTGGTGTTTTGGGTGTCTTTTCGGACTGGGCGGCCACGACGACGTACTATGCCAACTGCTTTGGCCTGTTCCCGTAAGCGAATGGATTCGCCACGGAACTGTAATCTAATTATAGTATATATTGTATAGAAACCATGTGATGAATTTTTGATTATATTTTTGATTGTTTGAATAGATGCTGTGCCTTGTGAATATGCGACGAGTGTTGAATAATGTTTTCAGCAAAGGAAGAAAACAACTCCCGTCAGTTGCTCCGGTGAAGAATCGATTATTACATCACCGGCAGGTCTAGCGCTATGCACCTTGATATCCAGGGTTTGACCGCCTGGAAAACGGCCCGCAGTTGCGGCAGAAAAAAAAGTTCCCCATTGAAATTTTGGTTACTCCGCCCAGACCAGGCTCCCCCCAAAATTCTACAACCCCGAGCTACCGCGAGCGACAAAAACACCAACGACATCGACAATGGCTCCCAGGGGCAAACCGATAGCGATGCCGGCGAAGGCGCCGACGTCAACAAAGAAGGATGCCAAGACCCTCAAGCGGAAGCGGGGCCAGGAGGAGCTCAGCACCCTGCGCAAGGCCGTCGACGACTTCGAGCTCAAGGCCGCGCCGCCCAAGGCCTTCGCCGACCTGCCGCTGTCAGAACCCACCGCCAAGGGCCTACGCGACTCCCACTTCGAGACCCTGACCGACATCCAGTCGCGCGCGATCCCCATGGCCCTCAAGGGCCGCGACGTGCTCGGCGCCGCCAAGACGGGGTCCGGCAAGACGCTCGCGTTCCTCGTGCCCCTCCTCGACAAGCTCTACCGCGAGCAGTGGACGCAGGAGGCCAAGCTCGGCGCCCTGGTGCTCAGCCCGACGCGCGAGCTGGCCGTGCAGACGTTCCAGGTCCTGCGCAAGATCGGGCGCCACCACCTCTTCTCGGCGGGCCTCGTCATCGGCGGCAAGAGCGTGCGCGAGGAGGCCGAGGCGCTGTCGCGGATGAACATACTTATCGGCACGCCGGGCCGCGTGCTGCAGCATCTAGACCAGACGCACGGCTTCGACGTGGACAATCTGCAGCTGCTGGTGCTGGACGAGGCCGACAGAATCATGGACATGGGGTTCCAGAAGGACGTGGACGCCCTGGTGCAGCACCTGCCGACCACGCGTCAGACGCTCCTTTTCAGCGCGACGCAGAGCAAAAAGGTCTCTGACCTGGCACGGCTGAGCCTAAAGGACCCCGAGTACGTCTCGGTGCACGCCGAGGCCACGACGGCCACACCGTCGACGCTGCAGCAGCACTACATCGTCACGCCTCTGCCCGAGAAGCTCGACACGCTGTGGGGGTTCATCAAGGCGAACGTCAAGAGCAAGATGGTGGTGTTCCTCTCGTCCGGAAAACAAGTCCGATTTGTCTACGAGAGCTTCCGCCAGATGCAGCCGGGTATCCCGCTGCTGCACATGCACGGCAGACAGAAACAGCTAGCGCGCCTCGACGTCACTAAACGGTTCGACTCGTCAAAGCATGCCTGTCTGTTTGCTACCGATGTCATTGCCCGAGGAATCGACTTTTCGGGCGTCGACTGGGTTGTCCAGGTCGACGCACCGGAGGACACGGACGACTACATCCACAGGGTCGGCCGGACGGCGCGCTACGAAAGGGCTGGCAAGGCCGTCTTGTTCCTGGATCCCAGCGAGGAGGCCGGGATGCTCAAGAGGCTGCAGAGGAAGAAGGTGCCAATCACCAAGGTGACGGCCAAGGACTCCAAGAAGAAGAGCATAAAGGATGAGCTGCAGAGCATATGCTGGAAGAGCCACGACGTCAAGTATCTGGCGCAAAAGGCTTTCATCAGTTACGTGCGGGCCTTGCATCGCGCTACCGAGCGTGACGAGAAGCACAACGAGCACGACGACCAGGTGTTCAAGCTCGACAAGCAGGATCTCGAGGGATTTGCCCAGAGCATGGGCCTGGCCGGTGCGCCGCAGATCAAGTTCCAAAAGGGAGAGGACGTCAAGCAGAGGAAGAACGCGTCGCGGGCGGCCCTGTCCAGCGGCTCCGAGGATGAGTCTGGCAACGACAAGCCGGGCAGGCGGAGGAAGAAGGACGAGGTGCGGACCAAGGCGGACAAGATGTTTGAGCGTACCAACCAGGACGTCCTGTCGAAACACTACAGGAACCTGGTCGAGGACGGCGATAACGACGGCGAGGACGAGGACTTTTTCACGGCAAAACGAGTACTGCGGGGCGACGAGCTTGACGAGGCCGCAGGAGGTGCCGGCGCGGGTCTCCCCACGGCCAAGACGATCGACCTGGGCGGGAAGGAGCTCGTGCTCGACTCCAAGAGGCGCGAGAAGCTCATCAAGTCCAAGAAGCAGCTCGCCAAGCTCATGGGCAAGGGCCAGAAGCTCATATTCGACGAAGACGGCGTGGGTCGCCCCATGTACACACTCCAGGACGAGGACGACTTCAGGCAGCAGGGTCCCGCCGACGTCCTCCGGAAGCGGTTCGTCGAGGAGGAGGGAGACAAGGTCAAGGTGGCCGACCTGGACGACAAGGAGCTCGCGAAGCAGAAGAAGAGGGAAAAGAAGCTCAAGCGGAAGGCCAGGGAACGGGGCGAGGCCGAAGGGGCCGAAGGGCCGCAAGTTGCGGGTGGAGACGACGACGGGGAGGACCCGCTCGAGCTACTCAGGTCGCTGCCCATGGCTGGGGCCGATAGGGATAGCGGCGGCGACGATAGCGAGGACGAGAGGCCCAAGAAGAAGGCCAAGAAGTGGTTCCAGGACGACTCGGACGATGAGAAGAAGAAGCCGAAGCGCAAGGTCATCGAGCTGGAGCATGAGCCTGACACTCTTGAAGACTACGAGGCCATTGCTGCTGGGCTGCTGGACGGTTAGAGCAAGATGTAGGTTTCGCACGGGGAGATTCCATGTAAAAAAAAAAAGTTAACTGCGATAGGACAAGCCGTCTTGTTGTTTTGGTCTTTGTTTTTTTTTTCCTTTTTTTTCTTAGTTCTTTCCCCTTTTACACCTTTCCCAGTCGCTATCACCGGATGACTGTTTGGCCCCATGAGCCCAGCGGCTAGCGGGGTAAAACAATCTGGTCCCTGGCTGTTAATGCGACCCCTTAGCGGTTCCGCCGCAGCCGAAGCTGGCATGTGTGATCCTCTCATTCCCCACCACCGGGCCCAAAATGTAGCGTGTCATGCTTGTCAGTCAGTGAGCCGCGGGCGGCGGGCAAATTCGGCCCATCGCTGTATTGTATCAAAAAAACCGATACCGACACGTCGCACACTTGACTTCCCCTTGCCTTCCCGGAGACGACTTGCAACAAAAAAAAACAAAACAACTAGCCAGCACCCTCACGCGATGCCCGAGACTCTGGCAGAGCCGGGACAAACGACCGCCGGCGCTCAGCCGCTCGCCAACGGCGCGGCCGATGCGGCGTCCGACGCGCCGGCGCACCGCTCCCTACTCGACGTCTGCCTCGATGCGCAAAGCAAGGTGGCCGCCTTCCTGAGCGAGCCGGACCCGGGCTCGGAGATCCTCAGGGCTGTGCAGCGACAAGTGCGCATCTCGCTGGACGTCGTCGACAAGGCGCTGGAGGATTACGGGTAAGACGACAAATCTCCCAGGCCCCTCACTGTCCAAGCCTCCCCCAAACTTGCATAATGCAAGCAAGCACCCGCCCAAGACCCACGCTGACCCAACTCCGTCTTCCTCGTCCCCAGAATCCCGGAGCTCTCCCTGTCCTACAATGGCGGCAAGGACTGCCTGGTAATGCTCATCCTCATCCTCGCCAGCCTCCCGAGGCGCTTCGACCCCTCCTCCTCGCCATCCACCATCAGCCCCCGGGACACCACCGCGCCCTTCCGTGCGATACCGAAACCCTCAAGGCCGTCTTCGCCACCGCCGCCGCAGCAGCCGTTCCCCGAGTCCCTGCAGGCCGTGTACGTGGTTTCGAGCCACCCCTTTGCCGAGGTGGACGCCTTTGTGGACCGCACGTCGGCGCAGTACCGGCTAGCCGTGGAGCGCATCGCGCAGCCCATGAAGCCGGCGCTGCATGCGTACCTGGCGGCGCGGCCGGCGGTGCGGGCCGTCTTTGTCGGCACGAGGCGCACGGATCCGCACGGCGAGACGCTGACGCACTTTGACCCCACGGACCCCGGCTGGCCGCCGTTCATGAGGGTGCACCCGGTCATCGACTGGCACTATGCCGAGATTTGGGCTGTGAGTTTTTTTTTTGTTTTTTTTTTCTTTCTGTTGTTATGCTCAAATTCGGTGTGGCTTCGTTATGGCATGGTACGTCACACGGGGGGAACTCTTTTGGCTAATATCCGCGCGCGGTTTCCAAAAGTTCATCCGCCATCTCGGCATCCCATACTGCGAGCTGTACGACAGAGGCTACACATCCCTTGGTGGCACGACCGACACCAGCCCGAATCCCGCGCTCAAGCGGGTGGCGGACACGCCCAGCGGGGAGGAGCCGCAAGAAACGTTCCGGCCCGCCTACGAGCTCATGGAAGATTACGAGGAGCGACTCGGGCGTGATAGGTAACAAGCTGCACAGCCCTCTGGTTTTGATCAGGCGGGTCAGATAGGGGAGGTGGCTTGTTTGGATCCTAGCGCATTTTTACAGTGCTGCTCATGACGATTTAAGCATTGCTGCTCACATAAACGGCAGCTGTTTCGGGGGGGATAGAAAAGCTCCCAAAACCCTCAATTTCGTATATTCCACTCTTGGTTTCCACGATAAAGTCTAGAAAGTTACTCGGCATAGTTTGAAAAGCACTTCTAACGCAGCAGGTTCCAGCAGGGAGTGGTTCCCAGTTTGACTGGCATCAACACAGGGTTCCCTGTTTGCTCTACTTCTACCTACCTGACTAGTTCGTCAGGTCTCTCTAGAACAGCTCCCACATTGGCCTAGGCAGTGGTGGTGGCATCTGAAGGTTGTTCTTGGAACCATTCGCGACCTTGATGCCGACGTAGACGACCTTCCGTGGCGGCGTGCCAGTGGTTGCCGAGTGAGAAGAAAGGCCATAATAGTCGGAAATCGAATGTGTCAGCCACCGCCTGTTGGAGAATCGCATTAGCTTTTTTCACACGTGTCAGAGCCTTGATCCAAACATACTTGAAGGCGCTGCTCTCATCGTCGCCGAGCGAGTCAAAGACGACCCCGGAATCTATAGCTCCATGATCCCGCGTCTGACGGTGGGCCTTTTTCCAACCGGGACCGCTCGACTTTGGCTGCTGGGCACTACGTCGCCCGACAAAGACTATTTCTTCGTCTTCCGTGTCGAGCCCGCTCTCGCCCCCACTGGCGCCTGCCTGCGCCGCATTCTCCCTTCTCTGCCGCTCCTCCTCCTCGGCGGCGGCGGCCTTGATTCTGGTATCTTCCTCGACGAGAAAGCGACGGACGGGCTCCTCGAGCGTCCGCACCCATCCCTTGAGCGCAGGCGTCTTCTTGGCCGTGGCACGCAGCTCGCGGGGCACGCGGCCGACAGCAGCAGCGTCCTCGACGACCGCCTTGGACGACGACAGCAGCCCGGCGTCGATCTGCTGCTGGCGCCTCCTCCGCAGGGCCGCGGCCCGGGCGCGGTCCTCCTCGATCTGGTCGCGTAGGCCGCGGTCCCACAGCTGCGCGACGTGGTAGGGCACGTAGTCGTGCACGACGTGCGTGGGTCCGACCTGGAAGTCCACCGGCTCGGGCGGCTGCACGCCGGGGACGTGGGCGAGGCGGTCGTTGTCCCACCTGCGCCGCTGGCGGCTGCCCTCGTTGCCCTTGGCGACGAGCTCGCGGCGGCGCTGGCTGTCGCGGCGCGAGGGCGGGCGGCGGGGCGGGGCGATGCCGCCCACCCCGGGGGCCTCGATGGTTACGCGGGCGGGCGGCGCGGGGGGCGCGCCGTCCAGCGGGATCGAGAACGGCGTGCCTGTTCCGCGGGCCTCGGGGGACACGCTGAGCGCCTCCAGGGCCGACACGGTCCACGCCTCGATGTCGAGCGTGGCCGTCGAGGCGACCGAGGGCGTGTAGTGGTGCCCGTGTTGAACGTTGCCACTAGCGTGGTGGGCTGCTCCCGAGGCCGACATGGTCGGGGACTCGGGGGGAGGCGGGACAGCGCTGTAAATGGCCATTTTCGCAGTTGCCGGGCCTGATGGACGGATGGCTGTAGTGATGTGGTGTTTTAACGCTCGAATTGTAATAGAGTCGTAAAGCAAGTCGCCTTGTCAGTACGACACCAAGGCCACTGTGGCAACAAGATAACAGATGGATGTGATTGCCGATAACCAGAGACCGGCCCGTAAGATGAGACGACTGCACTGGAAGAGGCCTGGAAAAGAGAAAAGACAAGTCCTTATCCCAAATTCAAAATTTTCAAATGACATATAGGTAGCTCAGCATAAAGACCTTGCCGGACAACCAAATTGTACCAAGACGACAACGATAACGCCGGATGAACAGCCCTCAGTCACAACGACTCATCATAGCACTTCCGGATCGGCATAACGATCGATCCACTCTGCTTCTGCGCCGTCGGTATTCGGGGAAATTGTGGGCTTCTGGGGTCAGCGGCACCAATCACATGCCTTGTGGCTAGAACTGAGTACACGTTCACGTGAAACAACTACTGCCAGGATCACTGGTGCGAGTGGCTTGGTGAAGTGTTGGCGGTTGGCGATTAGGACCCGGTCCTTGTTGTTGTTGCCCAGCGTTAAATATAAGCTGACAAGATTGCTTTTTCGAAAGTCTCCAATCTCCAGCAGCTATCATCTTAATACTTCAAGTTGGCGGTCCCAGTAAGCTCCAACTCTAATACATCACAACACCAGTGTCCGTGGACACTCATGAGCATATAGAGTCATCAATTTGCCAGACTCCACATATGCCTGAGTGGTCTAGTCGCTATGATTCTTCGTTCGGATGACGTGAGTTGTCCCCACTTAAAAGGTGATCGAAGAGGTCCCGGGTTCAAATCCCGGCTCGGGCCTTTTTTGTCATTTGCATGCATTTTTCTTCCTCTTTCTTTTTGCCCGTTTTTTGGGGCCGTTATGCTCATGCTTTTTATTCTAGGCCTTGCTATCTCTCTCTATGTCTCTGCAACGACAAAGCTTGAATCATCACAATATGTGACCTACAAATGGGCTACATCTACATGTTCTGGAGGGAAGGACCCTCGCCCGGCGGCTACTCTGCCACACATGGATGCTGCTTGAAGGTCCGTAGGGCCGTGCAGACGTAACCTTGAGGTAGAAGGGAGGTCACGCAACGCAAGACTTGGGCCAGAATAGCCTGATAAAACAACATATTTCTGATGGACCACATACGCGTAAGCGCATCGTACTCCCTTAAAATCGAAAAGCTAGACGGGTTAAAAATAAAGCTTGTGTATATATAGGCTTCTCCCATGTGGAAAAAGAGGAAGAACAAGGGAGCAAAAACTTGGGCCCAGCCGGGATTTGAACCCGGGACCCCTTCGAAAGTGTCACGTTGCCGTGGGACTTCGTGTCATCCGAACGAAGGATCATAGCGACTAGACCACTGGGCCTTTGACTGATAACATCCCTGTCGTCTTCCATCAGTATAACAATCGTACTTTTCCCCGGTGTAGACAATACCTAGTGCTCGTTTAAGACTTGCCTTCTATAGTTACTGATTGGAAAATATACTATGCGAGGATGCAAAAGCCTGCCCTTTGGTCGTTTCGTTATCATTGTCACATTCCTATATTTATCCCCCTGAAAACCATAGGTAGTTAGGCCTGTGATGCCAGCCCGTACATTGTACGCGGATATTACCAAGAGATGCTACAAAATGTGCAATGAGCCATCTTTTCATGCAGACTAGCTCCGGGCACTTCGGAATTACACGTTTCAAAAGGGCGGCTTAACAATAACAAAACAACATGGTCGCATATGCCAGGTCCGGCATCGGCCCAGGTCTCCCCACAAAGGAACAGCCTTGGCGCCGCCGGCACGACGTCTGCCGTTTCCCGGCGGCGCGGGTTAGCCAAAATCTCCGGTACATCTTCTCTTAAACCTCTATCCAATTTTGTCCGCAGGATAAGGCCCTTTTTCCTTTGGCCAGCCTCGCGAGGCACGCGAGCTATGTCTGTATCTATTATATTTACTTGCCATCTTGGGACAGAGTAAAGACCCGGCGGATGTCTTATATCGTATCCCGGACTTGATAGAGAGAATTAAGCCGAGACTGTTGAGAGCTGGGAGAGATTTAGTCAACTTGCAAAGTGTCTTGTTCCTACTACGAATGTTCTCACCCCTGAGTGCCAGCAATCAAAGACATTACTTTATGACATCAACAGCCCCTGAATCCCTCCCATTGGAAGCGCCGACTACCGATACCGGCTCAGGCTCTTGGCCGCCTCACCCTCCATAGCCGCACCATAAATTGGCATCGGGTGGTTTAGGAACCCGTCCTAGGTGACGAACGAGAGCGGCCTTCAGCCCTGCGCCGTCAATCCATGTACACCTCATATACGAGATCGGTTCCATGTGCCACACCACCACATCCTACATTGTCTCGGAAGAAAAGTCAGGGACCCCCACAGAATCCGATAAATCCGACGCCCTGCCTTGGCCATTATTTTGTGGACGGCTCCGTGATCGCTCTGCTTGCAAGCCGCAGCCTACACTGGTCGAGAGCTTTGGATGGGATAAAAACAACATGTCAATGGAATACCATCCCGCTCGAGTCGTTCGAGATAAGGCCCGGCGGCATCAAGTATAAAGATGTTGCATCTTCTTGCTCGCCATGCTGATGAACTTGGCATGTTCTCTATCAGCACACCATCTTCATCTCCATTACATCTATAAAAGCCAAAGTACCTTCCCATAAAACACACTGCTGTAGCTCTACGACTTGGTATCCTCCCTAGCGAAGCCCTCGCCACGATGACTGTCCTCCCGCTTGAGCCGGAGTTCTCCCAGGCTTACAATGGTATGTCTCCGACCACTGAAGAACCCTCTCACACACAGCCACTAATACCTCGTCACCACCCCAGAACTCGCCAGCACCCTCGAGGACAGCAGCCTCTTCCAAAAGTACCCAGAGCTCCGCACAGCCCTATCCGTAGTCTCCATCCCGGAGCGCATCGTGCAGTTCCGCGTGGTATGGGAGGACGACTCCGGCGCCCTGCGCGTCAACCGCGGCTACCGGGTGCAGTTCAGCTCCGCCCTGGGCCCCTACAAGGGCGGCCTCCGCCTGCACCCGTCCGTCAACCTCTCGGTCCTCAAGTTCCTCGGCTTCGAGCAGGTCTTCAAGAACGCCCTGACGGGGCTCAACATGGGCGGCGCCAAGGGCGGCGCCGACTTCGACCCCAAGGGCAGGTCCGACGCCGAGATCCGCCGGTTCTGCGTCGCCTTCATGGGGGAGCTGTCGCGCCACATCGGCGCCGACACGGACGTGCCCGCGGGGGACATCGGGGTGGGTGGCCGCGAGATTGGGTACATGTTTGGCGCGTACAGGAAGCTCCGGAACAGGTTCGAGGGCGTGCTGACGGGCAAGGGGCTCGACTGGGGCGGCAGCCTAATTAGGCCGGGTGAGTTACTCACTGCTAAGATACCAACCCTTCCATCTTTCCCCCGGACTTGCACATCTGATAAGCAAAACCACCCCCGCAAACAGAGGCCACCGGGTACGGCCTGGTCTACTACGTCAGCCACATGCTGCAGTACACCGGTGCCGGCGGCTGGGCCGGCAAGCGCGTCGCCATCTCCGGCTCCGGGAACGTGGCCCAGTACGCCGCCCTGAAGGTGATGGAGCTGGGCGGCACTGTCGTGTCGCTCTCGGACTCGCGCTGCGCCCTGGTCGCGACCGAGGGCGGCCGCACCGTCACCGAGGCCGACGTACGCCGCGTCATGGAGCTCAAGGACCGGCGCCGCCCGCTGTCTGACCTCGACGGTGTCGACGGCCTCAAGCACATCTCCGGGGCCCGGCCCTGGGTCCACGTCGGCAAGGTCGACATCGCCCTGCCCTGCGCGACGCAGAACGAGGTCAGCAAGGATGAGGCCGAGGCCCTCGTCGCAGCCGGGTGCCGCTTCGTGGCCGAGGGTTCCAACATGGGTTGCGAGCAGGGCGCCATCGACGTCTTCGAGGCCGACAGGCGATCCAGGGGCCAGGGGGAGGCCGTGTGGTACGCGCCCGGCAAGGCAGCCAATTGTGGCGGCGTTGCCGTCTCGGGTCTCGAGATGGGACAGAATAGCACGGTAAGTCTGTCTTCTCGCTCATAGACTTGATGAGGCTCAAAAAACAGCCGGCTCACATGATATGCACCACCAGCGCCTCGCCTGGTCCCGCGAGAAGGTCGACGAGGAGCTCGTCAAGATCATGGAGAACGCCTTCTGGAATGGCTTGAACACGGCAAAGGAGTACGTCAACGACGCTGCAGACAACGCCCTACCCAGCTTGGTCGCAGGCAGCAACATCGCCGGCTTCGTCAAGGTTGCGCGCGCCATGCAGGACCAGGGAGACTGGTGGTGATCTTATCTGTCGTTGACGGATGCCACGGTTCAGGTGTTAGTGGCATCTCCGATTTAGCAAGCTCGTGCATGATTTTCCTTTTATTCCCCCTCTCTTTCGGTTCAGATTTGCTCTCATCGGTCAGTACATGGCGGTTTTCGGCGTTGGGGGTCAGCTTGGCATTGCATATAGCAACGTAACATACACTTCCTCTCTTTGGTGCCCGACATCTTGCAAAGTGCTCTGTTCGTCGTCAACTCTGGCTCATGGCAAATACCTGACATTTTCAATCCTCGACAAGGTTCGCGCGCCCTAGTGCTGAGTCTTGATAGCTGATTGCATGTTGAATTCGTCAAATGGTCCAGTCTTCCATAGTAGGAAAAGTCAATGCAACGACAAAGCAAGCTTATGGGTATGACCCTGGTATATAGTGTAGTGCTTATATAGTCGTTCTGCGAGCCCTCACAAACGGCCCTCGAACAGTTCATGCCACGCGGGTCACCAAAGCCGAATTGGGTGGCTTCCATCTACCAACATCACCCGCTAGCGGCACTCGGTACATATTACAGCAAGAGCGAAACCAAGAAAAAGAAGACCTCGAGATGTTGAGCGAGGTAGATGACGATTAAAGCGAAGCCGCACAAGACAAACGCCACGGCCGCCCACAGAAGCCCTCCAGATACGAAGCCGCCAACCACAGATAGAAACCACCAAAGATCGCATTTCGGCGAGGCACACGCACGGAAATTTTCGAATGTGCACGTTGCGGAAGAACAATGCACCAGGCTTCAGTTGAGGAAGCCCTTGCAGTTAGTCGTTCCGCAGAGACAGGGAACACGATCCTCCTCCTTCTCTTCAAGCTCGAACTTGTAATCATACGTGAGCTCTTCGTCTGTTGGGTGGCAGTAAAGACGTCGGTTAGCATTATCACATGTGACTGGATATCATGTTGTGTACTTACTCCGTGCAATATCCCTCAGTGCATATATGACAATGCGTTTGGTGCCCTCCACCCTAATGATCTTGGCAGTACAGTTCGGCATGCAGCTGTGGTTGATAAATCTCGCGATGCCACCCTTCTTGGTTGCGTCGATAACGGCGTCCTCGTCGATCCTGAAAAGGTAGCTACTCCCAATCCCGCTCCGGTCGTATCTCGCCTCACGCACCTGGGCCACCGATGGTCGGACTTCCTCGCCCACATACTCAATGATCATGTCATCCTTTGGTATGTGCTCCATGGCGTATAAGCCCCAGTTGTGAATCGCAGAACGCTCAAACTTGACTGGCTTTTTACGCTTCTTGAGCTGGTTGAACCGCAGCGCGTCGGATTTTTGATCGTTCATTTCCGCCATTGCCCGTCTATGGTTTGCTCGGTTGGCACGCGAAGAACCCCTGGAGATGCTGTTGTCCTCAGCAAGCTTGACCGTTGCGGCAGTCTTGCCGGGCGCAGCCTTGGCCTGAGCCTGGCGTTCCTCGCGAGCCTTCTTGACCTTGATGTGGTGCGGTAGGTACTTGGACTTTTCCGAGTTGAGGATCTTCTTGACTCCTTCGGTGCGTGCGGAGCCAGTTGCATTGGGGACATAATAACCCTCAATCCGGGGGTAGCGTGAAACTTCTGCAGTGGGATCCAGATTGAGACCCCGAATGCGATTCCGCTTCCATACCCAGAACTCGGGGTCGCCAATATCGCCCAGTTGGAATCGCCTCTTGAGTCTTGTGATGTCGGGACGGTCGTTGAGCCCAATGGATAGAGAACCCAGTGTACCGACGTCTAGCTCAAAGTTTGACGGGAGCTCCAGGGCACACATCGGTTTATCAGGGAATAATTCAGGATCAAGTCTGAGTCGTTCCGCAACATCATCCGAGGACGGCTTCTCGGCTTCTTGGGCTGGCTCTTCAGGGTCAGGCTCGATCTTGGATTCTTCGGTATCCTTCAACCGTGTCACCTCCTCCTCTTCCTCCTGAGCCTCCTGCTCTGCCTTTCTCTGGGCCTCCCGTTCCTCAAAGATTTGTTTCTTAGTCTTCTTCTTCTTGGCGGGCTTCTTTTTGCCCTTGGTTTCCAGAGGCGTAGGTGTTGGCAGGCGTGAGCTTTCTGACTCGTCTCTGTCCAAAACTTCAACATCCTGGATTATGATATCTTCGGTCGTGGGCGCGTCTGTGACGGGCAGCCCAATATCAACCTTCTCAATGGCCACCCCAAAAAGCTCTTCCTCGTTCTTCTTTTGCCTCTTGAGGGCCTTCTCCGTTGGGAGGTCAAGCTTCCTCTTCTTGGCCAGTAAAGAGTTGTCGTTGACGGCAAAACTGGCCTCTGTCATTGAATCGTCCTCTTGACGACCCCAGGATCCAAGGTCGTCCTGAACGGCGTCTTCGTCGGTGCTCATGCGGCTACGTGGCCTAGACTCTGGTTCCTCCGTATCTTCAACACGAGCTTCACGAATCTCCTGGTCATCCTCAGACTCGGAGTCGCTGTCAACATGTAGGCGGTGGTGAAGGGAGCGGAATGCAGGCCGCACCCGAGCACGAGGCGCTCGTCGGCGCTCAAACGGATCCAGAAACTCCTGCCTGCGGACCCCCTCATCGTGCTTGACTTTGCGTATGCGCGGAAGAGCAGCAATTCCGCGCGTCGTTCTTCTTTCGATTGGATCATCCCGAGAATTAGGTGTACCGATAGGAGACTTTCCAAAGGTGTCGTCGAGGCTATCTGATTGCAGGTCATGGTGAGAATCGTCGATGTTGAGTTTTCTGCGCTTGGCAGTATGGTTCGCTGGGTCAAGATAAGCAACGAGGGCCGGAGTTGCAACCTTGGTGCGGATGTGGCGAATCAAGTGCTCCGTCATCTCACGACGAACCATGCGGACGGCTTCCAAGACAGGATCAAAGTCCTTGGCCCGCTGCTTCTTCTCTTCCTCGATGTCGCCATCTTCCTCTCGCCTCGTGCCCTTTCGGTCATGTTTTTGTGCATGGCTGCTGTCAGGAGGGTTGCCATCTCTTGACCTATTTTGCCCCCCTTCTACTTTGCTGTGGTCGGCCTGGCGTGTTGGCGGAACACCCGCAGTCCCATACGGAAAATGCGTCATGGCCATGTCGTAATCGAAAAAGCGCGAGTGGTTGGTGCACTTGTAGCATCTTTCTGCTTGATCGCGTCCGTAAAACGAGTCCTCAAATGTCAAATAGTACCCGGTTCTCTCAATGATCAGAATCTCTTCTATCGCGAAGCCTCTCAGCCTCTTCAACATATGCGGAACAGTCAAGGGTGACACCGGCACAGAACTATGAGGAACAAAGATGTGGGGGGTCTTTGTGATGCGAGCAAGCACAGCTTGCTGGCGCTGAGCTATAGCAAGTGCGGCGCCAGCTGGACCGAATCGGGTTGGGTCTTTGGGCGAGTTGCTAATGGAGCTTTGTCGGAGGGCCGCTGGGCCCTTCGGCGCAGTTGGGGGTGCTCCTGTGGTAGGGGTGGCGACGCCTCTGGGTGCGGTTGGGATCTTTTGCTGTGCCGCAAGCAGCTTTTCTTTGTCCTTTTTCAGGACGTCTTCCATCATACGGCCACTCTTCCTGCCGTCCGGATCATACTCGACCTTGATCTGATGTGCCTCGATCCGCTGCCCGTGCATCTGGCGCACTGCCCTCTTGGCGGCATCGATCGCAAAGACGGGGACAGGTCTCATACGATTCGGTTTGGCGTCTCTGTAGCGAAAAGTCGCGAAGCCAAGGTAGCTGCCGGTTTCAGGGTGCATCTTGTTTGAGCTCTCAGCAACGTCACCAAAGGACCCGAATATAGCAGTCACTTTGGAAAAGGCGATGAGTGGGTTGAAGCCCGTCACGACAATCTGAGTGGGCGGCCCCGGCCCGACGGCGGTCTTTGGGTCATACGGATACGGACGGAGATTGTAAGGAGCGTGCCGTAAGCGAGCCTTGGGGTGATGGTAGTCGACGTTGATATAGTTGAGCCTTCCGCCTTTGGCCTGGCGGGGATCTGGAGGGGGTTTGTCATCGTCTTCCTATTCGAGCAACAATTATTAGCCATATAAACCACGAGACAGATGACAACCCCCCTCCAGATATAGTATGGGTATTGTCGGGTTACGTACGATGCCAAACTCGACATATGTAGGCTTGCCCTTCTTTTTGTCGGCCGAGGCAGAGCGATCGAGTAGTGGATCATATGTGCAGACCATGCCTAGCACAGGGCGGTGGATATCTCGAGCAGGGACACGTTCGATGACAGACTCAGTAGAATTGGAATGCACCCCGTTGGGCGCCGTGGAGTCCGATTTTGGCATCGAGGTCGACGTGCCATCAAGCTTGTCGGGGCTTGTGGCAGGTGGCAGCAACGGCTTGACTGTATCCGAAGCGGCGACATAGGGTGGGGATCCGAGGTTCGTGAGAGGCGTGGCATGGCTGCTTCCAGTCTTTGCTGTAGCCATGACGTTTTGAGAAAGCGAAGATGAGCTAAAGACAGATGAGCTTGTGCTCACGTGTGAGCTCGCAGAGCCTATTGTGTTTAGCATATCGCCCGGGACGAGGTCGCTGTCATCGATATCAGGGCGAGGCGCATCGGAGACAGGCCCGCTGGGGCGCACCGGAATATTCGCGGAAGTTGGGGCGATGTCGTCGTCTGCGCGTGACAATGGAGTCGTGCTCCCGCCGGTGTCGACGCCGCTGCCGCGCGATGTCGATGCGGCGTCAATCGAGCGCCTCTTGGACCTCTCGAGCTCACGTGCCCTATTCACAACAGAGTTGGGCGCATTCGGAAAGCATGCGGTGAAGCTCGAGGGCGGCGGAGGCATGGTATTCTAGACGCAACAGCCTCCCGCCAACCACCACCGTGACAACTCGCGTGTGGACTGTTGTCAGCGTGTGGGCATGAGCGCTGCGTATTGGTTGGTCGATGGGGGAGATTCGAGGCGGGAAAAAGGGCCGGCTGCTGGAGTGACGCGCAAAGTGGTGGCAGCCGCCCCAACTACGCGACCGAGGGAATCTGGTTTCAGAGCCAAGTTGCAATAGCCGGCCGAGTAGTTGAAGGACGGGATGATCGTTGGGCCCTGAGCGGTGCTTGATGAAATCCTAGTAAGAGGTGAAGATAGCAGCCGCGACAAGGAGTGCTGTGCTGTCTGCGACAAGGCGAGCAGAAGGTTGGGAGTGCAGATGGTTGATTGATTGATGGGCCACTGCCAGCCGCGAGAATGCAATTGAAAAAGTGAGTGGCAGTCAAGGATGCCGACCAAGCGGGCCCCAGCTCAGCGTTGCCCCTGCGTGAATGTTGATGGAGGCGTTGGCGAAGTGGGTCTACCAACTTAAATTTCGTGCCTATCCCGTGTTTTCTCGCGTGCCACTCCCTGGACTGGGCATGAATTGTGAAGCCACACAAATCAACAAAGGGCGGGCATGAGCCTCTGGAAGCGGAAAAATTGATCAAAAACAAGAGGCAGTTGTCTTCTCTTGGAATGTTGATGATCCATACATAAATGGTATCATTATTGTTCGTCTTTTTTGCCATCCCTCTCTGCTTAAAACCTGCGCAAGCAATAAATACTCTGAAGGGTTCCTAGGATCACAACGGCCAGATGCAAACGATCGATACACTGTTCCAACGAAAATTAACCAGGAGGGTTATTTAGGGAGCTTCATATACACAATGCCCGAAATCAAGAGAAGAAAGGAGATGCCGCCATAGACCAAAAAAGGCGGCTTCACGCAAACGCCAAACCAAACCAAACCAAACCAACACAAACGCTGTTAACAAAGAAATTACCACAACAATCTCCTCAACCGACTATAGGTCGTGAGGTAGCTCAAAGTCATCAACGCTGATATCTCCAGCCGAACCAGCTCCGTCACTCTCGTCTCCACTGTCCACGTCAAAGATGGCCAAGAATGGAATCCGCTTCTTGTTGGCCGCCGTCTCTACCTCCTTGTCCGCCTGCGTCTTCGCAAACCGTGCCGGCGTAATGGTCGACTCACGGGAGTAAGAAGAGGCCACGCTCACGGGGCGCACCGACGCCACGCTTGGGTTGCGTGAGTGAGCTTGTGCAGGGGCTGCGCTTGCTGTGACGGTGTCGCGCCCATTAATCAAAGATGATGCTGTGCGTCCCTTGTTGTATCCGATCGTGGTTCTGGATGCCGCAACAGCGGCCGCTGTAGGGTTTTCGCGTCCCAAGGGTCTCTGGCCTGGCTTTCCGCCAGTGAGACCGAGTGGTATGCGGGCCGGCTTGTTCACTGGCCTGACAGCCTCTGGCTTCGGGCCGAGTGCAGGGCGCGGAGCAGAGCCCAGGGCTCCTGCCGCAGTGCGGGAGGCGAGGGTGGATGGCATCCTCTGGGGCACCCTGTTGGTGCTCGTGGCGGGGGCGACTGACTTGGCAGCTGCTGCTTTCTTTGCCGCCCTCCGCTCGAGATAGTCCACAGTACCAACAATATCACCAACGCTCCATTGAGCAGCCGTGTCATTCGCCGCGTCATCGGCCTCCTTGATGGCAGTCCGTGATCGAGTGGTCTTCATGCGTCTGGCCGTCTGCTCGGAATCGTGGTAGTAAGGATAAAATTTCCGCAAGCGGTTCTCAGGCTTTAGTCCCTCGTATGTGAGGACACCATCCTGGAAGTCCTCTGATTCGTATGGAATGTCCACCCTTGGTGGCGCATACTCGATTTCTTCCTCCGCCGCTGGAATTATGGAGGCATCGGTATGAACATCGAGCCTGCTTGACTCGGTTCGGGAACTAGTCGTCTGTTTGGGCTTTCGGTTGATGGTAGCGGGTGGCTGGCTCTTCTCGATCTCACTAACGATGCTCTTCACGCCTTGTATCTGGCCGGTCCTTGCCTTGGCGTTGGTTGTCTTGTTACCCAGAGGTGCACGCGTTGTAAGAGGTTCTGCGTTGTTTCTTGTCAGCTTTATAGAAGAGGAGCTCAAACAAGATGTTGTCATACCCAGTGGAGTTTCAGGCGCGCCTTTGCCCTTGCCGACAGTCCGAATGATGTTCTTCCCGCCCAAAACGCTCTTGCCAGCCCCGGCGG
>JARHUK010000729.1:0-20608 GCA_031001725.1 Pseudopyricularia javanii
GTCTCCGACTGACGCGAGACGAGCCCCAGACGGTTTTTTTTCTAATTAGACATGAGATGAACGAGCTGCCGGCCTGTGGGCAGAGTTCTGGAACTGGGACTTGGAAGAAAGGCAAAAAAACAAGACACCCACATGTAATAAACCAGAGGGCAGGTGTTTCCAAAGCCACGACGAAAACAAAACCACAACCAAGAAGGAAGAAGAAAACAGGGAAGACGCAGCCATGGCGAAGCGAGGGAAAACCTTGGGTTGCGTAGCACCGGTCCCCGTCGGCTGTTCCAGGGTATTGGGTCCCCCTCCAAAAGGGCTGCAGTGGCATTGCCGAGCTCTAGATGGCTGCGCTGCTGGCTGCTTATGAAGCTTTGTTATTGCATACGAAAAAAGGGTACTTACTCTCCATGTCTCTTGGTGAGTGTGCACTCTGTGAAAGGCGTCCATCTCCCCCCCACCTTCCCTCCATCCACTCCACCAGGACTGCCACCTTTTCAAACACTTGCCCAGAAGAGGGGATTGCGGGCGGGCGACGGTGGTACTGTCGTCGGCATACTCCGTCGAGTCTCAGGCAGATTCCCGCAGAAAAAGTTTATCTCGAGCTAGCGGAGGAAGGAAACGAGACGAAATGTTCTTTCTTTCTATTCTCCCGGGCTCGACGTTACGTACGTGTAGTTCTTGACTAGTACGATAATGGAGAGAAATCTCCGTGTTGCCATCCAATTTCGTAAAGGGCCCTCCCTCAGCAAGGCAGGTTGGCAGTCGGAATCTCGGATAATCCAAATGCGATCGAGCACAAAAAAAGGCTGGAACACGCAATTTTGAGCAAGAGATTTTTATGCAACAACCGTGGTTGCTTGCGGCTTTGGTGACTCGGTGGAACCCTGCAGTTGGATCTTGACATTAAAGACTTTTCATACAAGTCTTTGCGTATTAAAACAAGATTTGGTAGGCATTGAGTGGCCATGAGATCCGATGCTTATGTAGTGCATTATATGCGGGAATCCGGGATCCTGTGTTGGTATTCGTAAGGTAGTTGTGAATATTGAGACATGCCTGTTAATTGTTTTAACATGTGTACTCATACTATATGTTGGGCTGTCTAGAGGGCATGTCTTCAGTCAACACGACACGTGCTTGTCACGTTAAACTTGTCATGGTAAAGCAAAAAGACAAGCTCCGCTCGGGTGGCATTGACGCAGTCTTTTTGACAGAATTAAAATCTCGGTAGGTAAAATGATTAATTAGGTCGTAGCTTGTCCATTATACGGTCCGGATCGCAGTATAGGTGGGGAGGAAGGGGAGCCCTGCTTTTTGCCCTCTTCCTTTATGCTCCAAGCCAGTAGCTGTATTGATTAACCCGCGAGGGGGGGCTTTATCATTCTTGATTAATACTACGTAAGACAAGAAAAAAAAGTAAAGATGCTAATTAATATTGAGCAGGGCCATGTATACAGAGTAAACCCGGCTTGACTTAGCTTTTTGCAAAAATTAACCTCTGTCACACCGGTCTCTTGGGAGTTTCTTTGAGTTGTTAATGCTATTTTTAAAAGAAGAGCCGGAAGCACCTTTTTTGGGTCAGTTTGCGAACCGATATGAGACTAGGTACAGGTGAGATGGATGCCCTTTACTCCGAAGATACAAAAAGTATGAATAGTCAGGATATGGGATGACATATGGTTTCCTCCCCAGTGTTCGGTAACCAGTAGCAGGCCAGTTTCCAGTCAGTCAGACAGTCGAATTGGGCCGGTCGTCCCGAAGCTGCGGCAGTTGATGTTGTGAAGTTGATTCGAGAAGAGGCCTCGTCAGCAGGATTGCCCCTTGCATCGGGTCAGCAAGCACAGGGTTTATGCTGTCCTTCGTGTTTGCTGTAGCACCTTAACCCCCTTTCTCCCCTTTTGCGACAGGGCATGATAGAAGGTTCCCAGAGAACAAAAAAACAGTCCCAGCCAGGGGATTTTGTGCGGAGATGCACGACTAATTTAGTGCGCATCAGATGTTTTAGCATTTGGCATCAACTTGCCCAGGACGGACACCGATCGATATCTGGAAGCCCGCACAGACGACCACGACAGATCAGAAACATGTGCAGCTCCGCAAAGTACTCGGTCTTTGACGGAAAGGCCATCTTGTGTCTTGACCCTCTCTCTCCTCCCAAGGGCTCCTCCACTGCCATGCCGTGCCCTTGCCCTCTCCTCCACTTCCCTGCCCTGCCAATGCCATGCCCGCCATGATGCCCGCCCGCCCGCCAAGGACAAGGGGAGTCTTTTGCCCCCGCCAGGCATGACGAGATGGCAATGATCTGACGCTAGTCCAAACAAGGCCATCAAATCGCCAACTGCCATAAACGTAATAATTTAGTACGATTTGCGTTTGGGAGGACCCGATCACTTTCGGTTGCACGCCCGTGCTGGGAAGTATCTGGGTGGTCTGAGCTGGCCAGGTCGGTACCTCCTCCAAGCACTTCTCTCCCGTCGTGCATAGCAAAAACCCGCGCAGAGAGGTGCTCGAGCGTTCGGTTGTGAGTTTCCGAGTCTGTGAGTGTCGTACTGGGAATTAGAGCTGAACAGACCTTCTCGACAATACAAAACAAAACAAAAACAAATGCCTCGGCTCTATCCATGGCCGCGTAGCTCAGGGACGACGACGGCAATGCATCGGGGCGGAGAATGCCTTGTAAAATCTGCATTTTTTTCTTTCGTTGTTTTGCTTTGAGTGTAATTATACGAAGCGATACCTGTAACTCGTAGATGGTCGCCAAATACAACCCCCTGTTAGAGCAAATGCCGAGTTTGTCGGTCGCCGCTGCCTTGCCTGTCCCTGTTAGAGTCCCCACCAGACTTGCCCTGTTCTCCCCACACATGCAAAAAGAGGGAAGAGCGTACAGAGTATAGTATACGTGGATTATGTACCCAAAACCGTTATTACTAGTGCGTGGTACACAGCCCACCAAAGGTCCAGGGATCAAGAGGGAAGGCACGATACGGTACCGTACGAAGAAGAGACAGGGGACCAGTCCGACCAGTCAACGGTCAACCCACCCCATCCAAGACCTCTGAACTTGGTCACACTCCTCTCTACCGATCAAACGCTGCGTCTGGCTCGCAATCGCGTCTTTTTTTTCCCTCTCTTTTTTTGCTATCCATCTCCTCTTTCAGCTGCTTTGTTGTTGGTGCTCCCCCTGCGCCGAGCCGTCCAGTACCACCACGCGCGGTGCCACTTTCGCTGGCTTGGGCCCCCGTTGGCGATGCGACGCAACCGCATGCTTCCGAAGCTCAATGTCCACCTCCGTCACGGCAATCATTCGCCGCAGGCAATAACGCTGTCGGGCGTATATTGGAGGGGCTGTGTTGTGTGCCTTTGCCCGCTTCTCTCTGCGGGTGCATGGGCCGCCCTGTCCTTTTGTCGGAACCGGACAGAAACAGCAGTCAGTTGTTCCTGTTGCACTGTTCAGCTTCTGGTGTTGCGACTGTCTTGCGATGCTACGCCAGACCCGGACCCAGACCCAAGAGGCAGGGCCCAGGCGAGTTCGCGGCGCTGATCTACCCTCTGGACATGGTTTTGGCCGTACCGCACAGTAGCAGTCGGTAATAACCTTTGCCAGATAAGGTGTCCAGCTAATTACCTCTTGACGAGGAGCTATCCCATTCCATCCTCATCTCATATGCAACACTGCGACAGATCAAGCTCACCCTGCAGGGAACAAACCCAGCCTAGCTGGACCAGACCTGGCTACTCCTACTACTGTACGTATGCACGTGCAGGACATCATTTCATAGGTAGGTATGTACCAACTACAACCACCACCCCACCTATTCATACGCATACTACACCACACCTACATACACTGCCGACTGTCAACCAACCACCCCGTCATATCTCATGCATGCCAATGCCAACCCATTCAAATCCGTGTTCACCCTCTCAGTGGTTCCGTTACGTAGGGTGTCCGCGGCAAGTTATCTCAGGCGCCCGCTGTGCAGAGATCAGATCCATGTTGTAGCCCCCTTGCCGCCAAACCTGCACATTTGGGGTGGTACCGTACCTCTTCTCCCCTACGTGAAAAAGTACGGTTCGCCTTTGCTTACAATGTTGACCATCCACAAAAAAAATGCATCGTCATTCTTTGGTTTGACTGGACCTCGCTCGACGTTTGCTAAGATTGCAATGAGAATAAATCAGCATCGACGAGTTCGCAGCATGACCTGATTGTGTATGCTCATCCCGGAGCCGAATCCAACCTTTCTCCAACCGGCTAAGACTCTATGATAACTTGCTAGGCCCGCTCTCCGGACTGTCACGGTGGCTCTGATTCCCCTGCTACATGCAACTAACGAATACACAATCATCACTTGCAGGCATCCCACGCTGTAACATCGTCATTGGAACCTTGGGCCTTCTTGCCAGCCGGATTTACTACCACATGCTCGGCGTTGGCTCAGTGTTGCTACTGACTTGAATGCCTCTCATCGTGCCGTTCAAAACAGGTGGGTGGTGTGAGATTCCTGCAGTGTCATGGAGTCCTTCTCCTCGCAGTACCAAACAGCCATCGTTCTAGCCTTGGAACCAGGTGGGCCGGCTGGCTCGGTATCATCTGCCGCCCGGCGCCAAACAGGTCTAGACAATAAAGAGCCGGCAGCTGCTGATGTAGGTAAACGGCTCGTCGGTGACTTTCGTAACAAGCCCTACTCAGTACGTGCAGTATCTCGAGCCGGCACGGCCGACCGAGGATCAAAATCAACGATTGCCTATTCCGGGGATCCGCAGACCCATGCTCGCTACCCCTGCCCTACTCGCCCCTTGTCTGGCCGGTTGAACTCGGAAAGATTTTGGTTGCGGGAGCGAGCCTCGGTCGACTGATAGCCTGACCAGCGTATTCCACAATCCGTAGGCGACTTGGCAAGGTGAAGCCACGCCGGCAGCAACCAACACCAGCTAATACGTACACCCCCAGTCCATGTTCCATCACACATCACCCCAGGCTTGGTGGAGTATTCCTCCGCTCTGCCAGACCCCTGACTCCATGCCGGCCTGGACATCCCTACTCCTATGTCGTTTTGCCCTCATGGTGCATACCTCGACCCCTGGAACACACACACGCCCCGTCAGCTCTGAACAAGTGCCACGCCTGCCTACTTACAGCCTGCCATGCGTTTGCCGGGTGGGGGAACAAGTACATATCCGTCCGAACCCCGTACCCTTCCCATCAGCCTCAATATCTATCTCCCTTTGCCTTTTCCGTCTGAACAACACTTGCTCTTTTGAGGAAAAAAGCAACAAGAGGACATAATTATTCGAACAACAACAACAACAACAACAACAGCAGTTATCCCGTTTAGACAGGTCGCGTACATCATCGCCAGACAAACACGGCCGAGACAACACCGTCAACGACTTTGCCCTCTTCCGACCTCAACCAGCAGAACCTTTGTTGTCTTGTGCAGGTTTTGGCCACCCACTTGTCAAGGTTGTCTTTATCTTCATTAGGAGCTTGGAATGTTAGCATCTGCAAGATAAAGGATTCGGCCGGACAACGCACAAACCCCCTGTGAACCGACCGCAAAGAAACTCTCAAGGACCTTGCTGGCACCTGGCAAATATTTAGAGAGCATTGCCTCTGCCCACGTCACTCACATCTTAAAACACAGCTAGCCGAGATCTTGGATACACCCACTGTCCGTCCCCTGGTCTGGATATGCTGTGTTGGCTTCATCTGCACAACTAGGACACACTTTCTTGCCCTCAATGGGGGTTATATCTGGTCTCGATTCGCGTCATCGCCTGGCCTATCCGCTCACGCCACCAGAGCTGGCGAGCCCCAGTTCTTCTACATACTCGTTAAGACCGTCCGAGGCGGGCGCAGCATCCCCTCCCATGTCCAACTATGAGCATTCAACATCGGCCGAGGTGCTACCTGCGAGGCCTTCTGAGGCCTCGGCCATGAGGAGATCAGACTCGAGCGACCATAGCACGGTGCCTTCGCACAATGAGGAGCAGCAGCCTGCGCGGCAGCAGCTGCCAAAGCTCCCGCCGCTGAGCAGCATCCTGACCATGGCACACGACAGCATGCTCACACACTCGCCGTTCGAGGAACGTCGGGCCTTTTCAGCTGGCACATCACCCATGGATCGGCCGCACACATCGAGCAGCCTGCCAGCGCCGCCCCGCTCCTACTCTCCTTCATACTTTCCACCCAACGGCGCAAGTAACCCTTCGTCGGGCTCTCACCCAAAAAGCTACCACCCGAGATTGGAGGATAGGAACCCATTTCACGCAGTACCTAGAGGATCCTTCCGTGGCACTCTGTCTCCCCCACACCGGAAGTCCGACTACCACAGGCTAGCAGACAACACCCAAGACTACAGCCCACGGACTGGAGGAGACTACTCTCCCAACAGCAGGTACACTTCAACCCCGTACCAGCACCAGCCGGAGCGACACTCGCCTCCCCCGTCACTGAGCAGCAACCACGGCATCAAGCGCGAGTACGACCACCCATCCGGTCCGGCGTCGTACAGGGACCACCAACACCAGCGACCGACACCCCACCCGCACGCAGCGCCTTCGCCCCCAACCCCCGCGAGCACCATCGTGTCCTCGGATGGCCTGCCGTCCAAGGATGGACTCGGTCCCAAGATCTGGACCGGGACGCACTTTCTCCCTCGCTTTGTGCGCGCCGCTGAGGTCCCCGGCGAGGGCATGTGCTACTTTTACGACGACGGCAGCCACTGTAAGACGGTCATCGACGGCGAGGTTGTCAACGCCCACTGGGGAGTTACCAAGGCCGGCAAGCCGCGCAAGCGCCTCGCCATCGCCTGCGTTACCTGCCGCGAGAAGAAGATCAAGTGCGACCCGGACTACCCGCGCTGCGTCCAGTGTGAGAAGTTTGGCCGCGTGTGCAAGTTCAAGAATGCGCCGCGCGGCGGCAACAACACCAGCCCGTCGACGCCGCCCGCCGAGCTGGCGGACGAGCCCAGCAGGCCCAGGAGCAAGAACTCGAGCGCCAGCGTCTCACCCAGGACCATGCCGGTGGCGGCAGAAATGAGGGAGCCGGACGGCAAGCGTCCGAGGTACGCGTACGAGCCCGAATACGGCACGCAAAGGCATCACCACTCGCCACCGGAGCAGCACCGGGCATTTACGCACCCGCATCAGTCTCGATCTCACTACTCCCACACTCCACCGCCTCCTCCTCCCCAGCAGCAGCAGGAGCCGCGGCAGCATCAGTCGTACCCAGCTCCTCAGTACCCGTACCACCAGCAGGAGCCTCGCTACCGACAGCACTCGCACCCGCACGCACCATACCACAGCCAGCCGGAGCGGTCGTCGCCCCTTCCGCCGCTGCAGCTGTCGTCCATCTCACGGGACGGGAGCAGAAATCCGTCTTCGGGCATGTCCTGGAACCAGCCTGCGGAACTGGCTCGGATACGATAGACGACAAACCTTTCTCTGGGGAAGACTTTTCCTCTTGTTTTCACTGATATGCAACGCGTGTAAGAGACGAGGACGAGCTATTCCGTTAGGTTTTATCACTGGGGCTTCACGGGCCTGTCGTAAAGGCAGGGCGTCATGGAGGGTTTCATTTCATGTTTGATTTACTTTTGCAATTTTTTAAAAGATGTACCTGGGTTTCTGTTGTACTGGAGTTCTGGGTGTTTGTGCCGGGACTAGCGATTGTCGGGCACCGGGAAATTTTGGGCTGCCTGTATCAAAGGCAAGGGAAAGGACGGACAAGGGATGAAAATTAGCTACCTATCGAACGACCCGTCGCATTGGGTCGGGCAATTACAAACCAAACCATAATCTTTAAGTTTATTGCCTCAAAAAATAGTCTCTTGTTGCTTGACATATGCATCCCTGAAGTGTGTATCACCCGGGTTGGCCCTCCCTGTGAGAGTCGGTTCAAGTCTAGCTATCTTGCGTAGTTGGTTTCACACCCCCCTCTACAGGTATCATCTCCAGCGAGTCAACCGCAATTATTTACTCATCCTTATCAACGACACAAAAGAAACCCCAGTAAAGACATCGATATTGTTACAGCATTGTACAGCTTCAAAAAGTTTCCGTCATTGTTGGACACTCCTGGTCAGGTGACACCCTCATGAAGCGCCAGCCGCAAGCTTCTTGTTCAGCTTGTCGATCTTGTCCCGAGCACCGTCATCGAGCAGGTTCCACCATTGCTTGAGCAGCTTGGAGACATCGTGGTCGGCCGCCGTCAACTCAACAGGAGGCCCCCGGATCTGGGCCATGGCTACGCCCGTGTCGGCGTCGTCGGCGTTGCCACCGTCCGTGCCTCGCGCGTCGTCAAACACAGCGTAGGACGACTTATCGATAGAGCGCAGGCCCCAGCCGCGGTCCGTGAGCGCGACGATGTTGAAGTCGCGCAGCAGCACGCGGTCTCCTGGCTCGACAATTGGCAGAGACTCCTTGTGCAGGCGGTACAGCTGCACCTCGTACACGCGAGACGAGATGCTGGCATCGGTCACGTTGAAGGACATGCAGTACTGTCGCGCCTTCGTCCGCTTGGGCTCCGTGCCCGCCGTCGTTGCGACGACGACGAGGTCGACCGACTTTCCGACCAGTTTGGGCACCTTGATCAGCGTCTGGTAATCGGGCAGGCTCTCACGCAGCTGGCGGGCGATCTCTGCCTTGATCTGGTTACCGCTGTTGTTATTGTTGCTGCTGCTGCTGCTGCTGTTCTGGCCATATGTTTCGGCACGTGCCTGAGCTGCGGATGACGTCGCGGCTCCATGGCGTCGCGTGGGACTATCCGACACAGTTTTAGCTGGCCTCGCGTTGGTGTCCTCCGTCACGGCAGGGCTGGCGCTTCTCCGAAAGCTGCTCGAGGCTGATCTTGTGGTCATCCTGTTCTTTGACGGTGGTCCTGCCACCTCGAGCTGGTCGGGAACTCGTTTGCGCTTGTTCGCCGCAGCCCTAGCCAACCTAATGCTGGGGTCTATGTCAGGCGCCGTGGCTCGTGGTTCGACTGTGTCGGAATTCTGCTTTCGATTGCTGCTAGCAGTAGCCCTAGTCGTTCCAATTCTTTGATCGTCGCCGGATGCCGGAGCTGCCGGCTTCTTTGTCTCTGGTTGCTTACGCTTCTTGGCCGCGGCTAACCTCGCCAGTTTGATGCTAGGATCAACATCCGGTATGGCCGCCGGCTTCGGAGGCTTCTCGACGGGAGCCTTTTTGTTTACTGGCGCTCTTACAGGTCGGACACTGGGATCTGATTCGGGGGCTTTGGCCACGGCCTTCGCAGGAGTGGGCTTGGTTTTGGTGGCCCTGGTACTGGGCATGGTAGCCGTCAGAGCATCCACGGTTTCAATCTCACGAGTCCCTCTGGTGACCTTGGTAGCCTTGGTAGGGGTTGGTTCCGGCTCTGACTCGCTATCGCCATCGTCCGCACTTTCGTCCTCAGCCTCGTCCGCATGTATGTCTTGCGATCGAGTGCTTGCCGTCTCTTCCATATCCTTTTTGCGCGCTCCGCGTGTGATCCTCGTGGATGCCTGCTCATGCTCCGAATCGCTAGAGGTCTCTTCTGTGTCGTGTTCCACGACTGGCTTGTAAGCAGCTCGTGCTGCCATGGTGTCTTTCCGAGCACTGCGGACCGGCCTTGTTCTGACACTTTTGCCCGTGGAAGGCGCGTCCTGCGAAGGTTCTGCTTCCTCTGCTCTGCCCACACTGTGAGATTCCTCTGATTCGCTGGAATCTGCGATAGATGATGCTTCTGACGAGTCGCCGGCGCTATGATCGTCGTCTGCGAGTTCAGCTTGTGGACGAGGCGAGATTGTTGCGTTTTCCAAAGGTATATCGACTTGTATTTGTCCCATATTGGGGGGCTTGTTTGTAGCTCCCTCTGCAGGCACAGGACTCGCCTTGCCTGATATAAGGCTGTCCTCAGCAGGACCGTCGTCCTCATGGGCAACGGCATTCTCGGGTGCAGACGTCTCATCCTCGTCCTTGGCAGCTTCCACATCATCATCCTGAGATGTGCCACTCGAAACAGAAGAAGAACTGCTTGGTCTTTCAACAGGATCATTGTGCTGTGATGGCTGTGTTGGCATGTCGTCTTTGACAGGGATTTCTGCATATGTGCCCTTGGCTGGCTCAACCGACTCTTCATCGCCGCTTGCATCTTCAACAGACCCATCACTTTGCAAGGGAGAGCCAGCGTCGACCATGTCGACATCATCAGACATGGGCTCTTGAGACACGAATCGTTGCAGGGATGGCTCTGCTATTTCTTGAGATGGCTGGATCACCTCACTCCCGGCATCTGCCATCTCAACCTCATCACTTCCATCCCCAGCCTTAGAACCGCTCATCTGGCCTTGTTCGACTTGATCGTCTGGCTTTGGCGGCATTTCACTCTCTTGGGTGTCCGTCAAAAGGTCGTCATTAACGTACCCTGGGTCAGACAGAGGTATCTGCGTGGCAAACATTTCGGTTGGCCTCGAAAGCACACTCGACAAAGATTGTCCGCGAGAGTTTTCAGTTTCTGGCGAACCTGGCGACATCGGACCCTGCTTGGGCGAAGATGTTTCCTGTCCATGGGCCTCCTCAACTTGTTCCAAAGAATGCTCAACAGTTGTGGCATCTTCAGCGACCCATTTTGGCTGGCCGTTGCCTTCGTCCAGCAGTGCAGGTTGTTCAGGCTTATCCTCGCTAGTGGTAACCTGCTCGATATCAACAGACACTACCGTTTGTGAGACCACGGTTGTTTCCTGGACCTGGCTAGTCAAAGCATCGGCATCCGGCACGTCCACAGTTAGTACACAGTGTTGCTCAGCCACCACACTTTCTTCCTGAAAATGTTCTACCGGCCCAGGTTTGTCTGCTGGTGGCGAGGTATCGCGCTCTGTTATAGGAGCTTCTACCATTTCGTCGTCCTCGTTTTCCTCCGGTGCCTGCTCGGTTGTCAAAATCTTTGCGGCTTGTTCAGAGTTCTGCTCGCCCGATTCGGAAGTGATCTGAATCTGAGGAGTTGGCGTCTCTTGCGGAATGGCGAGTTGGCCAGCTTCCGCTCCAGTTTCTGCCTGATGAGGTTCGGCTGTAGACACGTTATCAGCCAGTGGCTGCTCCTCGAGAGGATCCTGTAAAGGTGACGATGATGGATCATGCGGCGCAACATGTTGCTCTGGTAGATTCTCCTCGGTATCTGACTGGCGCTCCAAGACATCGGTTTCCAACCGTGCTTTTGCTTGCCCTTCGTCGCCGACTTCCTCCGGAGTCTCGATGGATGCTTGCATTACATCTGCAGCGGTGGGGAACAAAGCCCCAGACATCATCGGCACGTCCATTTCGACATCTTGATCTTGATGTAGAACAGGGCTGCTGAACTTTTCGGACCCTCCATCTTTGGGTAGGCCCTGGTCTGATCGCGCCGGTGATTCAACCAACGGAGATGATACTGGTTTTGGACTTGGGGAGTTTTCGGACTCTGGCTCAGCCTGAACAACAGGCTTCAGTGGGCTTTGAAACCTGCCAAGCTCATCCTCCTCTCCTTCTGCATCATCCTCGGACTCTTCGAAATCATGTTCAGATTCATGTTCAGATCCGGACTCTCCATCGCTTTGGTCTGAGCGAACCTCATACGACGGTGACGGTGACGACTGGTACGTCTGGGAGTGTGCGGCTGGACATTTATGTCAGTTTTGTAGAGCAATGGAGCCATAAAAGGTCGTCTGCTTACTTTGTGCTACGTGGTAGGATTCCTGCCCCTCAAGCTCGTTACCGCCATGGTTCATTTGACGCTCTGTCGTGTCATGGCGGGCAGGGGGCGCAACCGCAGGAGCTTCATCCTCTTCATCCTCAGAATCCGATAGCAAGTCAATGACGACTGGACCGGTCTGCTGCGGGATACTTCGCTGCCCTGGGCCAGCGTCTTGTGACTCGTCGTCACTCTCGTCTCCCTCTGAAGCCTCGTCCTCGTCTTCCTCGGCTTGACTGCCGCTTTCATCGCTGTAGTAGTCACCCTCTTCGTCTTCACCGACTTCAGCAGGCAGAACGTCGTTGTACGGCCCTTCGACATCGTCTTCCACGTCGGCATAGTTCCTCATATCGTAATCATCGTAGGACTCATTGGCCAATCCGCGCTCGTACTCGGCCTCGTCGGAGTTCATAGGTTCTTCGGAAGACTCTGATACTGGGTCTACTTTTGCCCTCACCATGGCATCTTCGGCTTCGTTCTGGTAGCGATTCTGATTGTATGGCCCGTATATGTTGACCTCGTCAGGCAATGCTGTACCTGGCGGAAGCGCCGAAATTTCTTCATCCTTGTCTGCATCCATCGTTGCTGCAAGGGCAGGGTCAATGGGCAGTTCTGCGTCGGCGTGTCGAGGATCTAGTATCTGATCATTGCTGACATTCCATAGTGGCATGGTATGCGGTTGCAGGACCTCTTCGCCGCCATGCGTTGCAGGCAGATGTACATAAGACTGGTCTGCGGCTGTTCCTGGAGCGTCCACCCCAAGGCCGGGCACAAGCTCCGGTTCGTGGGCTGTTGCAAACGACTGAGCTGGGTCCACGTCCATTTCATGTGATGCAATTGGCAAGATAGGACTATGGTGAAAGCCAAATCGGACCTGTTCTTCTATTGAAGGGCCGTTGTCGACGCTGTCGATATCCGCCTGGAATCTAGGCACAGAATAATCGCCATTGCTGCTTTCAAATCCCCCGAACAAGGTACCAGCTTCGAATGTGACAGGCCGTGTTGTTTCGATATTGTCAACCGAAATATGAGGAGGCTCAGTTGCAGTTTCTGATATATTCTGGCTCGACGGGGCAGCATTACTCTCGTGCACCGATAACTTCTCTGACGGCGAAGCTACCGGCTTGGAGTTCTGCTGTTCTGTAGCAAGTTCAGCCTCGTCAACCTGAGAGCCGTCATTAGCCATGCGTGCCTTCGAAAGGATAGCGGCTCCAGCCGCTGCGCTAGGACTGTCGTCTATCCGCGCATCACTCTCTGGTTCTGGGTCCTCCGCATCCGCACCCGCCTCGCTAGGTTCAGGACTAGGTGTGCGGCTGGCATATCGCCATGGAGTGCTGTACCGGCCGAACCGTGCTCTCTTGCGGCCCTTGCCCTTTACTCCACCATCGTCTTCTGCAAATGGGTCGTGGTCTGGCTCAAATAGGGATCCATACGACAAGCGCGCTCGTTTTATGAATGCTGGGGACGCGAATTCGCCATAGCCGGCGTTGCGCACAGGACTTGCTAAGGAAGGCTTGTCGGTGTCGGTGATGACATCGGTATCGGACGGCGCTTCGACAACGAGATCTTCAGGGATGGTGTCCGCTTCTGCGGATCGCGGATTGGTGAAGTCGAGTGTCTTTGTTTCGTCGGTGAAGGCGGATTTGATCTGCGAAAAAAAAGGTTAGGCTGGATAACGCGGATTGACCGTCTCAGGTGCTGTGCAGCTGCTGCATACCTGGAGAGTAATCCGTTGGGGAAATTGGAGCTCCCAAGCCGAGCATGACCCGGCGATGCGAGCTTCGTAGGTGTTGTCAGCCCAGGATGCGCCAGCCAGGCTCAGCAGAACTTCGTCGCCGCTTTCAAGCCCGCTATCGACGACGGACTTGGCGATTGCGCCATCAACCTGGAGACGGATCTGGCCGTGGGAGTCGCGCAGTCGGACGTCGGGCTCGGCGATGACAAAGGCGAAGGACTTGCGGAATGCGCTATACGGCCACACAATCGTAACCTCTCCTCTCACGACGCGAGACTGCTGGTCGGGGAGCTCCGGGGAGAGCTCTGCAATCGGGGTGGCATTGCCCGCGGCAAGGATTTCCTCCGGGGCGCCGGTCGCTGGCGGTGCGTCGGCGTCCATTGGCGTTGACTTGTGGCAGCACTCGGCATCAGATGAACGCGCCGACGTCGCCTGCGCTGGGGTCGCGTTCTGCGAAAATGGGGGTGACCTCGGACGCGTGTTATGAGGTCATAGGGAGTTTCGTTGACCAAGCTGCAGGTTGATGGAAGTGCAGGTGTCGGCCGGTATAGTGGAAAGAGAGCATAGACGGTTGGAGGGATTGATGAGATGATGACATGTGCCTGGCTTGATGTCAATTACCTCGCGGAGCTTCGAGAACAAGAGCTTGGGGTGCCCTCCCTGCAATCGACTGCAAGCGGAAGAAGCAGAGGTCTCGAAAGCGAAGGCATGCATCATGGGTGGGACTAGTGCTAGTCCGTTTGCGGCAAGCGGTCAAACAAAAGCAAGCCCCACGGCACTGTGAATCCACCACCCCACGACACTGGGGCCTCCTTCCCAGATCGAGACCACACTGCCACCATGCCTCGTAAGTATAGTGGAATGGCGTGATAAGAAAATGTTTGGGAGATTACGTGCGCTGTCTTTGGGCCCAAGGGCATGGAACCGTCTGTTTATGGAAGAAAGTCATCCGATCGGATAGGGCTGCAGCAGTTCCTTTTAGACAAGAGGCCCGCCACATACGACGAGGGGTACAAGTAGAGTAGACCAGACTTGGACTTGTTCTTTGGGTACCTACTTACCTACCTACCTAGCTACTGTACCTACCTAGCTCTCTCGTACATATTACATTATCTCCCGGATTGGATCTTTCTGTGGCATCCTCTCAAACTTCGCTCTCAAAATGGTCACCCGAACTCTCTTCGACGTGAAGCGGATCGCCGTTATCGGCGCCGGTCCCTGCGGTCTCTCCGCCGCCAAATATCTCGTCGCGCAAAAGGCCTTTGAGGAGATTGTTGTCCTGGAGCAGGCGGCAGAGGTTGGCGGGGTATGGAACTATAGCAAGACTCCCTCGGGCACGCTGCATGTTCCTCAGACGGACCCCGCGTGCGCGCCGGACCCTCCTGTCTTCCCGGACAAGAACGGACCGGCCGTGTTCCCGTCGCCCATGTATGACCTTTTGCATACCAACATCCCAAGGACGATAATGGGATACAAGGACCTGGACTTCCCCGAAACGGTTGCGTTCCCGCATCGGGACGAGGTCCAGGCCTATCTTGTCAAGTACTCGCAAGACATTCGGCATCTGATCAAGTTCTCGACCGTTGTCAAAGAAGTTCGGCTGCAGCAGGACGCAGGCACGGAGCGGTGGGAGATCAAGACCGAGGCCGCCACTGGCGGGGATGCCCAGACGAAGATCTACGACGCGGTCGTGGTGGCGTCGGGCCACTACTCGACCACTTACATGCCTCGGATCGCCAACATCGAGGCCTTCCACAAGGCGCACCCGGACGTCATCACGCACTCCAAGACCTACCGCTCGCCCGAGGTCTATGCGGGCAAGAAGGTCATTGTGGTTGGAAACTCGGCTTCCGGGGTCGACGTTGCGGCGCAGATCCAGAGAGTGGCCGACAAGGTCCTCCTCTCGGTGCGGGAGCCAACGGCACCAGAACACCTGGCGCACATTGGAGCCGAGGAGACACGTCCCATTGCAGAGTTCCTGATCGACGAGAAAGGCGTGCGGTTTGAGGATGGCCGCGTCGAGAAGGACATTGACGCCGTGGTTTTTGCCACCGGGTATCTGTTTGCCTTCCCCTTCATGCAGTCGCTCGACACGCCCCTTTTGACCGACGGCCGACGTGTCCACGGGCTCTACAAGGACTTTCTTCACATAAAGCACCCTACATTGGCATTCCCGGGACTTGCCATCAAGGTCATCCCTTTCCCGTTCTCAGAGAGCCAGGCGGCGATTTACGCCCGGCTTTGGTCAAACTCGCTGCCGCTGCCGGCGGAGAAGGAGATGACGGAGTGGGAGAAGCGGACGGCCGAGGAGAGAGGACCGGCGTTCCACGTCTATCCCAAGAAGGGCGACGTCGAGTACCTCAGGGATATGCACGCGTGGGCGGCCAAGGCGCAGGGAGGGAAGGAGCCTCCTCTCTGGACCGACGAACAGGTCTGGCAAAGGGAGATTTACGCTCAAGCCAAGCTGCAGTTTGAAAAGACGGGAAGGACCGCGAAGACCTTGGCTGAGCTGGGCTTCCATTATAAGCCACAGGCCGAAGCGCCGGAGGAGGGTGCGCAAGACGGTTTGTGATTTCTTTTTTTTTCTCTCTTTCGCATTTTAGATAGACTAGAGTTGCGTGATCTTTGGTGTAAAGACCGATATCAACAGTCAATATTGCTGTGGGGTTTTTTGAATAGTGTAATTATTGCATCTATCTACACTAGTCAAAAGATAGCACTAGCATGTTGGATACCGGCAATTGAATCCATCGCTTGTATTCGCAAGCAAACTAGACTAGACAGAATACAGACTCTCCCTTATCTTTACTGTCCCATACCCCTGTGTCCGATGAGCGGGTCTACGCTAATCTCTCTGTAGCCCAGTGGTGCCGGCTTTAACGGGAGCCAAGAAGTGTGGAGGAAGGAATGCCTGCGAGGGCCGCCGATGCGCGGGCGAAATGGTCCTGGAACAGTATGCACCTTCTGTATGCATTTGTAATCTTCACAAAAGCGGATAGAGACCTCATCAGTGCCGGACTAGCTTGACTCTTTTCCTCTTCATAGAATACACTCTTTTTGTTTTCACAACACTTTCAACACAGGGTAATTGGGCATTTGGGCATTTCTTTCCTACCTACCTTGAATTCCAATCTTCTCCATGGATCTTCCAAGCCGCCCCGTCCCCCGCGGTCAAGAGGGCAACGGGGAAGACCAAGATCAGCGGCCTTTACCCCAAGACCTGAGCCACTACTACTCACAAACTTCCATAAACCTAGTACCTAGCAAGGTCAAGGAATTCTACAAGTTTTTCCAGATACCAGGCATTGGCAACTTTGCAGGAGGTGAATAATAACCATAATTAAAATTCCCCACACCCACTAAGAGTCTTCTGGAACACCACAGACCCCAACTGACCGCCGGGCGCAAAACCATCAGGCCTCCCCAACCTCCGCTTCTTCCCGTTCGAGTCGCTCGAGGCGCAAGCCGCAAAGCCGGAGCGCTGGACGCCAAGCCCCGCAAGCTCAAAAAGTAACCCCCGCGCGGCCAGCAGCAGCGACAACTCAGACCGCGCCGCGTCCACACACATAACCGTGCCCCTGGTGGCCGACGAGACCGACCCGACCAAGAAGATCGACCTCGCCACGGCGCTGCAGTATGGCCTGGCCAACGGCTACCCGCCGCTTCTATCCTTCGTGCGCCAGTTCACCCGCGACCACCTACACCCGGACGTGCCCTACCGCGCCGGGCCCGAGGTCCTGCTCACCGTCGGCTCGACCGACGGCTTCTCCAAGACGCTCGAGCTCTTCGTCGACCCCTGGAGCGAGGCCAAGGGGGACGATCTCCGGGACAGGCCCGCCCTGCTGTGCGAGAGGTTCGCATATGGCAACGTCCTCACCCAGGCCCGGCCCAAGGGCGTACAGGTCGTCACCGTCGAGGCCGACTCGGGCGGCATGTGCGCCGACGGGCCGGGAGGTCTAGAAGACGTGCTCGCCAACTGGGATGACGACAAGGGTAGAAGGCCCCATCTCATGTACACCGTCACCATGGGACACAACCCGACGGGTATCGTGCTGGGCGTGGAGCGGCGCAAGGCGCTGTACGCCATATGCAGCAGATACGATGTTATCATAGTTGAGGATGACCCTTACTGGTAAGTGCCACCTCTTTGAGTTCTTCCTCCCTCGGGCCATCTGAAGGAGCTGTTGTCACTCACCATTCTACCACAGGTACATGCAGTTTCCTTCCGCAGACGAGGAGGAGGCCAAGAGTAGAAACAAGCCGGTGTCTAAGAAGGCTTCAACATACTCACGCAACACCGGATATCCATTTTTGGACTCTTTGGTGCCTTCCTTCCTTAGCTTTGATGTTGACGGCCGCGTTGTCCGCCTCGATACCTTCTCCAAGACAGTCGCACCCGGTTGCAGACTTGGTTGGATAACAGCGCAGCCCGCGGTTATTGAGCGCTTTGTTCGGTACGTCACTCATGGAACCCCACATCTGTGTCACGCCCGCAGCGGCAAAAAAGCAAATCTCCATCGTGAGTCTGGTCTAACGCCCCCCTCAACAGAATAACGGAAACCACCACACAGCAGCCAAGCGGCTTCGTCCAGTCCATGATTGGCGAGCTGATCATGGGCTCCCAGCCCGCCGAGGTCAAGACGTCCTTCCTCGGCCTCCGCTCGCACAATGAGCGGGCGGCCTTCGCCGGGTGGAACATGGACGGCTGGGTCCGGTGGCTCGAGGGCCTGCGCGGCGCGTACGAGGACCGGATGCAGCGCGTCTGCCGCATCCTCGACGACGGCAGGTTCCAGCTCAAGCAGGGGACGCCCGTCGTCCCCGGCCCGCACCCGCTCGACGCCGACTGGGGCGTCATCACCAAGACCAGGCTCTTCGACTTTGACTGGCCCCGCGGCGGCATGTTCGTCTGGCTGCGCGTCTTCTTCGAGGCGCACCCGCTGTGGAAGGCTCCCCGGCCGGGCAGCGCGGGGCGGCCGGCCGGCGTGGTCGACGGTGCGGTCCTCTCGGGCGCGCTCATATCGCTCCTCACTAGGCGGCCCTACCTGGTTCTCGTGGCCCCCGGCGCCATGTTCAGCGCCAACCAAGAGATACAGGCCAAGGACGGCTGGGCGTATTACCGGCTCTGCTTCGCGGCCGAGGCCGAGGAGGCTGTCGACCCCTGCACCCGCCGCTTTGTCGACGGCGTCCACCGCTTCTGGAAGATCAAGAAGGTTTCCGAGCTGGAGGACCTTCTCAAGGACGTCGACCTGGCCTCAAATGGAGGGGATGCGGATGCGGTAGATTATGGAGTTGTCGGGAATATGGGGATGTATCTAGGATGCTGATACCAACGTTATCATGAATTGTAAATCTGGCCCAGCTTACGTTATGGCTTCGCGCTACTTCACGCCATGCAACCATACGTGCTTACACTATCGCACCATACATTTAGCCGGCATCAAGCCGGATTTTAAGACAAATGAGACGGCACGTAGTAAGCAAACGTTACACTAAGACTGTTGTTACAAATACTTCCCACAATCACCACACTTCATCAAGGCAACGTCGAAAGCTTGCATGTGTTCGATTCCTCTTCCCAGATTGTCATGTCATCTGGGGTATCTGGATTTGACTCATGAAGGAAACTCATTAATCACCATCATCTCGCCGGCCGATGAAGCTACAGAGGTGAAATCGATCTGCTGAAATGACATTGCACTATGGTTTTCCATGAACCCACTAGACGCCCCATGAAGAATAATAAGAAAAAGCAACCTTTTGGAAACCCCCAAGTCATGCCCCAAATAACCCAACCTTAGTTCTCGTGAAGCTGAGCCTTGAACTCGGCAGGAACCTCGGGCTTGCCCTCCCTCAGCTTCTCCTCGCCGAGCTTGTTCTTTTGGTAGGCCGAGGCGTAGGGGTTGAGGCGGAGCAGGATCTGCTTGTTCCTGAGCGGGTTCTTCTTGAGGCAGCCCTGGCGCTTTGTGCGGGCGGTGCCCTTGGGCGCGCGCAGGACGCTCTGGATTTCGGAGCTGTTGATCAGACGGCTCAGGTCCGATTGGCTGACGACGTTGGAGGGCAGGAGGAAGTCCTTCTTGAGGGCGGACGGGGTGGTGGTGGTGCCGTAGATGTTGTCCAGGGCCTTGAAGGCGCCCGAGGTCCAGACGATGAAGCGGCCGAGGTGGCCACCGGGGGCGAGCTGGAGGAGGTTGAGGGAGTAGACGGAGCTGGTCTCGACGCCGGCGATGTTGCGGAAGCCCTTGACGAGCTCAGTGCCGTCGGTGGCCGGGTCGTAGATGACCAGGGGGCCGCGGCGCTGGCGGTACCTGCGGCCACGGAGCTTGCCCTTACCGGCGCGCATGGCCCTCGACTTCTTGACCTTCTCGAGGTCGGCGGCGGCACCGACGGCGTTCAGGAGACCGACAGCGGCGGCGGTCTTGGCGAGGGCAGCGCCCTCGAAGGCGGCCGAGTCAATGACCAGGGGAACCTCGGGGATGTTGCTGATCCTGTGGCCACGGGCGAGCAGGAGAGGGGCAACGGCGGAGGCAGCCAGAGCAGAGGTGGTAGCGAAGCGCCTGGAAAGCGTTGCAAGCAGTCAGCATCCGAGTCCTCCCATACCGGGGTCCAGCCCAAAGGTGTTATGGAGGGTTGCTACTCACTTCTGGCCCTGGTTCACCTTGACGTGCCACTTGCGCCAAACCTTGGTGGGAGCGAACATGCGACCGGAACGGCACATGTTACCGAAAGCGGCCTGACCGGCACGGTGGGTACCACCACCGGAAACACGGGGGATACGGGCAACAGCACGACCTGGTGTTTTGTGTCGTTCGTTAGCAACACTATCCGAAAGTATCCAGGTCGAGTTATTTCGATCATGGCTGCCAAACTGAGCTTCGTTTGAGGAACAAGTCTGCGGCTTTCCAAAGCTCTCGAGAACTCCAAGAGCAACGCCTTGTTTCCTCAAAGTCTACCAGGCTGGCTCGCTTCCGATCTCTCGAGCTACCCCCAGGTCCATCCGTCTCAGGTCGACTAACCAGTTCCCCAAGACTCGGCAGAGGTCTGGTGACCGGCCTTCTCGCTAACGGCGTACGGCTGGCGCTTGTTCTTGGCCATGCCCTTGTGAACCTGCTGGACAATGTCGGGGCGGATCGGGGCCGTGAAGACATTGGGGATCGGGTGGGTGGCGCCGCGGG
>JARHUK010000730.1:8717-27996 GCA_031001725.1 Pseudopyricularia javanii
CCTAGCCGTGATACAAAACCATCCACCTGCAGCCATTCCTTGCAAACAGCCAGACTAAAAGGCAACCATGCCAGTCACCCTCCGGCTTGATGCCAAAAGGGCCCCCCTGGAGGTCGTCGCCGCCCCGCTGACCGCCGCCGCCTTTGCCCCGTTCGGCGACGTGGTGCAGAACCCGCGGCCAGACGTCCACCCCTCCGCTTTCTTCGCCGCCGCCGGCCAAGACGGCCCGTTGCTGCCGCACAGCCCCGTGTCGGCTAACCAGGGATTCGCCGTCAAGTACCAGCACCCGACCCGCCCGCTGAACCTGTACTCCCAGGCGCCCAGCCGCGTGCCGGGCGTCGCCGTCGTCAACCTGTTTGCGTGCGCGGCCCGCCCCGTCGGCGACAGCAGCGACCAGGCCTTCGCCGTCCGCGTGCTGGAGCGGCACCCCTTCACCACGCAGACCTTTGCGCCGCTGTCGCGCGACGGGTCCGACGCGCGGTACCTCGTCATTGTGGCGCCGAGCCACAGCTCCGAGGCGGACGCCGCAGCAGCAGGGCAGGGGGACGGGGCGCTGCCGGTGCCCGGGGAGTCGCCCGCGTCGTGGCGTCACCCGGGGAGGGGGCTGCCGGACCTCTCCCGCCTGCAGGCCTTTGTTGCGACGGGCTCGCAGGCCGTGACGTACGGGGCCGGCACCTGGCATGCCCCCATGGTTGCCCTGGGCGCGGACGGAGCGTGCGTCGATTTCTTCGTGACGCAGTTCGCGAACGGGGTCGGGATCGAGGACTGCCAAGAGGTCGTTTACGATGACAGAGGGAATGGTGATGGTGGCTACCCTCTACAGCAGGCGGTGGCTGTACGCCTGCCGAAGCCGACGGGCCTTTGGACGCGCGCTTCAAGACTGTAAAGACTGCATGCGGTCTTTGGGTGCAGCCCTTTGATTGAGAAACCCTAGCATAATGAAGCGGCAGCATTTGATTTAGGAAATACATCTACCTACTCACTCCGAATCCATCGTTACCATCAAATACAGCCCCATAACTAAGAATCTGCACTACGACTCTGGTCCAGCAACAACATGAAATGCATCATCCCCTGCTCCACTTTCTATACGCGTATTTCAGCTCTCGGAGCAGTGAATCACAGTACAAATCTGTCCAATATCAGATCTTTCATCTAGAACCACTGGCAATCACCCGTGTATGGTAGCCAAGCCTTTATTTATGCAAGGACTGTACCCTGGATTTCTAAGCCGCTGCAATATTTACCCCCAAAGGCAATAAAATGTATGTAATAGCGGACCCGTCGGCTCACCAAGCGGCTGAATGACCCCTCCCGAGCTCTGTATGAGTCAAGATCGTTCAGCCTCAGCTGTTGCCGCTGCAAATGCACTTACTGAAAAGCGACCAGATCACCATACATTCTTGGATATACATCGTACTGGTTCTTCACGCACATCCTCCAACTTTTTCTCTCTCCGTCTTACTCTCCGAAAACAAGGACAAGAATGCCCGCCACGTACGAAACAGCCGACTCGAGAAACAAGCTCGAGGACCTCTCGGGCATCGTCCTGAAGCCGGGCGAAAACCCATACAACGCTCTCATCGAGGCGTGCGGCGGCCGGCCGGCCGAGATCCAGAGCTTGTACTCGACGCACCGCACCGCGCGAAACGAGCAGCAGAAACAAAAGTACCTGGCCGCGGACTTCAAGGAGGTCATCACGGATCCCATACTCATGCGGCTAGAGAACCCCAAGCTGGAGCCGGGCTTCAAGGATCCCCGGAACTGCCTAGTGTTGTGGGCGCGGCCGCCGGCCCACATCCTGGAGTTGGCGGAACATGTTCAGAAGTTGCTCAGGCAAGCTGCGCCGAGTAAGTGATGCCCAATGATGCCCGAAAAGTTTAATCAATGCCAAGGCGTATAAAAAAAAGACATGACAAAGAAACCATGACGATAAAACAAAAAAAGGTGAAAGACAACCAGGGCTGATCTCCACGTCCTGGCTAGACATGTGGCTCATGCCAACGCACAGGATGCACATGACGGCCCTGGAGATAACGCACTCGCGCACCCCGTCAGAGATCACGGCGCTACTGTCCGCCGTCCGGCCCAAAGCGGCCGAGATGGCGCACTACTCACACTCGCACCGCACCCGCGTCGTCAAGCCCCTGATATCGTACGACCTGGCGGGCGTGGCGCTGTCCTTTGTCCCCGCGGCGGGCGAGGCCGTGACGTCACCCGAGCCGGCGGTGCCCAACGCGGACGAAGGGGACGACGACGACGCCGCCGCCAGGAGGCTGGACGACGGCTACTCGTACCACCACCTCCGGCGCGACATCTGGGACACGGTCCGCGACGGCGCCGGGGTAGAGGTCGCGTCCCGGTACGTGGTGCCGTCGGCGCACATCACGCTCGGCCGGTTCCTGACGCAGGAGGACCACGGCAGCGCCGAGGCGAGGGAGGCGTGGGTGCGCAAGATCGACGAGGTCAACAGGTGGCTCGCGGACGAGGTCTGGGCCAACGACGACGCGGACGCAGGGTTCCTGGGAGAGTGGCTCGTCGGGCAGGAGCGCGGGCTGGACCTCCGGGCCGGGGCGCTTTGGTACGGCGGCGGGAGGACGGTAGCGATGGGAGAGGGGTTCTGAGGGAGCCAGCAGGAGGAGGATGAGGTGAAGTGCCGTAGAACTGCAAGGGGGAAAAACAAGGGGGAAAAAACAAAGGGAAATGGAAAAAGGGGGTTTCCTGGCTCCAAGGGAACGGGGTCGCCCGGCCCACCACATGATTGATGGGCCAAGTCACACCATCTGCCGCTGCATGTCGTGGGTTGAGGCCCGTGATGCTGCCCGCTAATTACGCTTGGGGAGGGTCTAAAACAAATGGGTTTGTTTGAGTTCGTACTAGTCTTGGCCTGACGGGCAGCTCTTGTAGGATCGGCCGGATTTGGCCCCATTGTGGAGGGGCGGTGCGTACCCTAATTATCGCAGAATTCCTACTATTAATACCGACGGCAACACTTGACAGCCCCTTCCAATCATAAACTGGGGATCATTCCTGTTGGAAGGTGCCCCCCCGGCTGGAAATCCACGGCCAACGTCTAATTATCTAGTCAGGGACCGAGAGATGGGAGGAGGAACACTCGTTGTGAGCGCGCAAAAATGCACCATCTCATGTTTTTCGTTGCACGTTGCTTTATCTCGGAACCGACGGGCAGAACCCAATCCCGTCAGAGGTTGATGGATGGGGGATGGTCTTGTGCGCCAGAGAGGGTGGGATGTTTAACCAATTAATAACAGGCCTGGTGCTTTTGCTTTCCCGTCCTTCTGATTCAAACCTTGGCTTTATTAGTCGAGTGTTTCCGCCAACACAGCAGCAAGTAAAGTACTGTAGTAAATACTACTGCACATTCTTCTGTACATACTTGGTCATGCTGGATACGACGTAGGTCGGATGTACCGTGAACGGTGGAACAAGAGATCTTGATATAGCCCCGGTTCCGAGGTCACGTAGACTCGTAAGAAAGGGGTCCAAGGTAGCGCAGAAGGATCAGAGAATGTGGAGATATTCCATCTGGGATTGCCGCAAATTAATCTTGGTTTAGGCAGTTGACTCGATCGCCGGCATTCAGTCCACTTGTCGGGGATATGGATGCTATGTATTTAATTATTACTTGCCTTTTGGGATTGAGCCTGAAGCAAGGAGAAGAATAATTACTATTATTGTCTAGTCTCGTGAACCAACTGGGGAAATTTGCGGAGAGCAGAAAAGAAAAAAAAGAAGATGGCAGAAGGAAGAAAGAAATTTCCAAGGCATGCCATGGAGAACTGGCCCGGAGATTATGTCAAAACGAGACTCTGTTCCAACGGTAACGGCCCAGGAAAATCAATCTGCGGCTCCCTTTGCCTCTCTCCGGCTAGAATCTCCGCCCTCAGTCCCCGCGCACGGCGCCCCCGGCGGTCGATGTTGTGCATCACCGAATCTTTGCTGCCCCCCAGTTGCGCCGATCTCCAATATCCTTAATATCAATCCCCATTTTTTTTTTGCTGCCATATCTCTCTGTCCTGCCATAATATCAAATGTGTGCAAATGATAGCCCGGCAGCCAGTCAGTCACTCCCCCTAATTCACAAAGAAACTACAGGATCCCTGTACCATCGGCGGACGAACAAATTGCCTTTTTTTTCACTCTAGTTTTTTTTCTCAAAAGAAGAACTCGTCATTCAAAATCGCATGGGAAAAAAGAGTGCGAAAAAAAAATCCGACAAAGATTCCACTGGGACTTTTGAATGGATGCATGCACCTACCTACCTAACCATTGTGCCTACTTGCTGCTGTTACTGTTGCCCATAAACACACCCCCACCACTTACTTTGGAGCCGAAAACAACAAATCCTACCCACCAACAACCGGCACCTGACAACCTCTGCTGATACCAGACACGCTCCCACCCTCCAATCCATTCCAGTCCACGCCGGATTGCTGTCTGCTTTCCATAGCGGTTCCTGAACTTGCCGCAACACTAGGCCTGGGGCGTACAGGATGTGAGTCCGAGCCAACCTCACTAGTCCCGCTAGCTAGGCACCACCGTCCCATACCATGCCATACCATACATACCAGACCAGAACCAGACCAGACCGCCAGGACCTTTATTCCATCGGTGCTTGCGCTTCGATATTGTCACCTGCGTCCCTACGAAATAACAAGCCTGACCGCTAACTGCCATCTGCCTTCCTGGCGCAGCCTGACCCTCAATCGCGAAGAAGCGAGACCAACCGACAAACCCCCCCATCACGCCTTCGCCATCGACTCGCGCGTGCCATTGAACTCCCCTCCACCACCACCCCCGATCGGCTCGCCCTGCGACAATTTCCGCCCACTTGATCCGACGTTCAATTTTTGTACCTGCAAAGGGCCGCCCGACGACATGCTAGATTGGACATCGCTATCTCCCATGCCTTGGTGATTAGATCGGACTGTCTGTTGCAGAAACACCAACGACTGTCTGCATCACCCCGGTATCGGACGAGGGGGGAGACGCCTTGTTTTTTTTTCTCCTCTCTTTTTTTGCACCCATCACGAAGCTACTTCCTGCAGGTCCTGTTTGGGCGGAACGCTTCTCTTCGGGCAGCGACTGGGTTCCTACAACACTCTCAAACCCAGCACTTTGTCTGCTGCGCCCGCGTCCGATTCTTTCGATGCCACCCAATAACCGTCGCGCACACGACTGACGACGTCCGGCCAAACCAAGTGCTGTGAGTTTGCAAATGGGTGCGAGGGACGCCCGGAGCGGCGGCGGTGATGGCAGCCAGCAAGAGCCGGCACCCCCGCCAATCCCCGTTAGATCACACCGTTCTACCTCGTCATCGATTGCGTCTCAGCCCACATCCCCGATACAGTCCACCACAACAATACCGATACTGTCAGTCCAGTCCATATCTGCGGGGTCCCAACAGCCAGCGACAACAAAGACAACAACAGCAACACATGAGGACAAAAAGGGTGCCGGCGGTGGAGGTGGCCTTCGCATAAAACTCAAATCTTCAGTTCGCTCTGTCACACCCGAACCCGTCGAGCACCCAACCGATACATACGAGAGCGGCGCTGGGGTGAAAGCAAGCGGCATGAAAGACTCCGCGACCAGCCACGCGGCCACCGCACCCTCGCGCCCAACGCGTGGCGCCCCACCCGTGTCATTACAGTCATCGCCGAGGTCTGGAAAAGTGACAAGTAGCAACGGCGGTGGCACTGGCGTCGTTGTGGGCGGCGTGCGGCGACAGGGTCGAGTCTTTACTGAAGGCTCTACCGACCCCGCCAGTGGGGCGTCCGGTCGGCAGGCGGCCTTTCGGCCCCGTACACACACATTAGACGGCGCATCCACCTTTCGCCAACAACAAATCGCGCCCGAGCGGCAGCGGGTTTCTTCCATGTCTTCGAGCGCGACGTTGTCCATATCCACGGAAAATCTGGGCATGGGCAGCCCAACGCCGTCGCTGCTGAGGTCTGCCAGCACCAGCGACAACACGCCGGCGCCCTACCACTCCTACGGCGCAACGCCTACATTATCCCCCGAGCCGCATGCTCCAATTTCTGGCAGGTCGGCCGGCCGGCGGCTTGTGAAGCGGACGGTCTCTAGGCCAACATCACCCCTGGTCTCGCCCCCACCATCGGTCGACTCTCTACCCCTGCCGATCCCAACGGCCAATGCGAACAATGTTCTGTTGCTGATGAGGAACCTGTGCGGTCGAATGAGGGGTGAGATCGAGTACAGCGGCGGCGACATGGATGGGCCGTGGTATCGCGGCATCGGTTACATCGAGGAGGAAAAGGGCAGCCTGATGTTCGACTCGGGGGAGAGCGGCCCGTTCCACATCGCCATCGTACCCGACCTGCGAGGCTGCCGGATCTTGCCTGTGGAGCGACCGGACAGGGACGGCCCATGCTTGGAGGTGACGAACATCTTGGCGGGCTCCGAGGTGACAATACGACCTTTTGCCCCGGAGGAGTATGACCTGTGGCTGGCTGCTCTGCTGTCGTGGCAGCAGCTCCGCCCGGGCAGCGTCAAGGCCGTGAGCATACGGAACAGCACTACACCTACACAAGAGCGCCCAGAGTACACGAGAAGGACATCATCGCATAGGTCAAAGGAGGGTGCCATCATCAAGGTTGGCAAGGTGAACCTGTGGGACAAGGGCGCACCCAGCACCCCCAGGGCGGTGGTCAAGTACCCGTCGACAAGAGATTTGCACGCCAACCTGACCATGTGGAGGAGGGTCTCTTGCATCCTGCAGGACAATGGTGAGCTCAAGCTCATGACGGAAAACGACGTCACTGTCCTATCTGTGATTGAGCTACCCCAGCTCTCTCGCTGTGCCGTGCAGCAGCTCGACAGGTCAGTCCTCGACGAGGACTTTTGCTTGGCGATATTCCCCATCTACGCCTCCACCTCGACACAACTTTCCATCTTTAGGCCGGTATATCTGGCGCTCGACTCACGTGTGCTATTCGAAGTCTGGTACGTGCTTTTGAGGGCGTTCATGGTCCCCGATATATACGCGCTTGATCCGATAGACTCGAGACAGGTCCTAGAGATTACCGATTTTGAGACGGAGTACCAAGGGACCGAGGTTTTCAGGATAGAAAAGACCATTTCCCTCAAGGTGACCGAGGCCAAGCTCAAGCCAAAGATACTCGAGACACCACCGCTACCGCAGTCCGACAAGCATGAAAAATACGACAGACACGACAAGCATGACAAGCACGACAAGCATGAGAAACACGAAAAGCCGACCAAGAGCGAGCCGATCGACTTGACAGTTGGGAACTACCTGGCCGAGGTGATTCTGGATGGAGAAGTGCGGTCGCGGACGGCGACCAAGACAGATACCAACAACCCATTCTGGAGGGACGACTGCGAGTTTAACGATCTGCCTGCTGCCTTGCCATATGTCTCTGTTGTCCTCAAGAGACAGGATGGGAATTTGGACAGCATGGGACATCAGCTTCAAGCATCGCTGGGCATGGCGAAGACGGGCAACATCCTCGAGGTTATGTGCGGGTCGGTAGATATCCCACTGACCACGCTGGCCCCGGGGAAAGGCCATGAGGAGTGGTTCCAGATCTACGACGGCCAACAGCAGTCTATCGGCTCTTTGTTTGCAAAGGTGCACCACGAAGAGCTCGCGGTGCTTAGGGCAAAGGAGTACAAGCCCCTGTCCGACCTGCTTCACAACTTCAGCTCGGGCCTGACCGTGCAAATCTCCAACGCCTTGCCCGGAAACCTCCGTCGCGTGGCCGAGATACTGCTTAACATCTTTCAGGTGTCCGGCACTGCAAGCGAGTGGCTCATGACCCTGGTAGAGGACGAAATCGACGGCATCGGGAGTCAAGACTCCATGAAGAAGATGAGATTCGGCAGACGCCTGAAGTCAACCGAATCGTTGGATTCGGCCAGCGACAGGGAGCAGCTGGTGCGAGACATGAGCAAGTCGCTTGCCGGCGAGGCTAATCTACTTTTCCGGGGCAACTCGCTACTTACGCAAGCCCTCGAGTTCCACATGCGCCGCCTGGGTAATGACTTCCTCATTGAGGTGTTACGGGAGAAGATTTTCGAGATCAACGAGATCAACGCCAACTGCGAGGTAGACCCTGGAAAGCTACATGCTGGGGAGGATATAGAAAACCACTGGAAACAGTTGATACAGTACACCACCGAGATTTGGGAGTGCATCGCCAGCTCGGCCGCCAAGTTTCCTGCCGAGCTGAGGCAGGTCATGAAGTACGTCCGAGCAGTCGCCGAGGACCGGTACGGCGACTTCCTACGCACAGTATCCTACACGAGCGTTTCGGGGTTCCTCTTTCTACGATTCATCTGCCCTGCCATCTTGAACCCCAAGTTGAACGGCCTTTTGCGCGATCTTCCCCGACCTCGAGCACAGAGAACCCTCACCCTCATCGCCAAGGGATTGCAAGCCATGGCGAACCTCTCAACGATCGGCAGGAAAGAGACTTGGATCGAGCCCATGAATAAGTTCATTGCTTCCCACCGGCAGTCTGTCAAGGACTTTATAGACGCTGTCTGTTCGGTCCCGGCGGAGCGAACGCATATTATACTACCACCTTCATACTCGACACCAAACACCATCGCTTCACGTCTGCCTGCTATAGCTCGCGAGGGCCTTCCTTCACTTCCGTACCTCATCGACATGCCCCGCAATTTTGCAGCTCTAGTTAAGCTGTGGACCGACTCCCGACGATCACCTCTGCCGGGATCGCCTCCTTCGGGGAGCTCCAAGAGTGAGCGCGACCTAGAGGGCGATCTGCTTTTGTTCGACCAAGTCTGTTCCAGTCTGGCGAGACGGGCGTACGAGTGCTCTTCTCGCGTGGACGGTCTGCGACTTGCAGAGACGGCATCGCATGCGGATGACCCCTACCTCGATGCGGCCCTGGACTACGCCCACCTGAGCAACAGTCCAGGCCCCGGCCACGTTGCCATGTGGGCAGACCAGGTCGCGCTGCCAGTGCGCCCGCCGGGCTTCTCCGGGTCCGACGGGCCCAGCAGCGACGGTCTTCTGATGAGCGGCAGCCGCAGCGGCAGCCGGGACCGTTGGGGTCGGCAAATCAGCCACGGGTCCGACGTATCAGTGTCGGGAATGGGTTCGCTGCCCTCTGGCGGGCAGTCTCTCACATCTCTCGGCCAGCACACCATCCGCGGGTTCCGCAACGGGAAGCAGGCCCGCAAGTTCCTTAGCGGTCTGATCAAGAAGTCTCGGGCTGCGAGCCCTGACGTGGGGGGCAAGGATCATCACACACCCAAGGACGGGTCCGGAAACGAGCGGGGTCGGGAGTGGTACCGGGATAGGGATCAGGACCGGACCAGCAGAAACATTATCAGAGATACCAGTGCAAGCAGCAAGACCTCGAGAAACTTTGGCTTCTGAGAATTTGGGGTCAGGGGGTCTTCCCTTGTATTTTTGTTTTCACATTTAGAGAGTCCCGAGTGGGCAACACATGCCGTTGGCATTTTTTTGGGGCTAGAGCATTTGACGCTTTGGGGCGATGACATGTTGGATAAACGAATAGCAAGCCGCCCTTTTTTAGGACAGAGATATACCTTCATCAACTGGTGCAACTCAAACACAAGGGAAGGGGTATTTAGAAAGTTGACCATGTTGAATTTGTTTGCTAGCTATATGCTTGAGCTTGAGAATCAATACCAAAGACGCCCCGCCCTATGAACAAGTATAAAGAGAAGCCACCATAGAAAGAGAAAAAGACCCTAGACTCCTCTGCTTTTTTGTTGCTTTGCTTTTTGTTTGTGTATGAGATGTGAAAAAAGGTGACTTAGATGTCGTCAGAGTAAAGGAAATACGAGGCAGAAAGGGAAGAAAGATCTCGTCCCCGTTGCGTCACACGAATGGCACGCGGCTTCATGAGAAGAACTTCTTGAAAGCGGCCTTCTCCTTGGCGATGCGAGCGGCAGCCGCCTTCTTGACGGCATCCAGTTCCCTGGCGACGGCGGCGTCGCCGGGCGCCAGCTTCTTGGCCTCCTCGAGGTCCTTGACGGCCGCGTCCTCGTCCTTGAGCTTAATCCAGGCGAGGCCGCGGCGGTACAGGGCCTTGGCGCGCTCCGAGTCTGAAGCCGACTTCACGGCGAGCGCGGCCGACGCGGCGGCCTCTGCGTCTGCCCACGCCTCCAGCTTGAGGTTCATCAGGGCGGCGTTGCTGTTGAGCGTGAAGCGCAGGGCGGCCAGCTTCTCCTTAGCCTCGGCCGGGACGTCGCCATCATGCTCGGGCCCCTCGTTCAGGTACCGGATGCCCTTCTGGTACTTGGCCAGGGCGCCGGCGTGGTCCCCGGCCTTGAAGGCGGCGTTGCCGTAGCCCTTGCAGTCGGCGGCGATGGCGGCGACGCGGGCGACGTCCAGGGGGCTGCCGCTCTCGTCGTCCTCGGGGAAGTCCTCGTACTTGTCGCCGTACTTGTCCGCTTCCTTGGCCGCAGCGTCGCCGACTACGGCGTCAGCCGGAAGCTCGCCGCAGTCGGCGATGGCGGCCGTCTTGACGGGCTTGTCGCCCGCGTGAGTGGCCAGGTTCTCTACCTGGCGCACGACCGACTTGCCGGATAGGACCTGGCCGAAAACAACGTGCTTCTTGTCGAGGTGCGGGGTCGGGACCGTGGTGATGAAGAACTGGGATCCGTTGGTGCCTGGGTGAGTTGCAATCTTGTCAGCTCCCCTGGTCTTGCTGTAAATTCTACGGCCGCCAAAAAAAAGAAAAGAAACTTACCGGGACCGGCGTTGGCCATGCTCAGCAGGAACGGCCGCTCGTGCAGCAGCTCAAAGTTCTCGTCGTCAAACTTCTCGCCGTAGATGGACTCGCCACCCGTGCCGTTGCCCGCCGTGAAGTCGCCGCCCTGGATCATGAACTGCTTAATGACTCGGTGGAAGGTCGAGCCCTTGTAGTGCAGCGGCTTCCCTGCCTTGCCGACGCCCTTCTCGCCCGTGCAGAGGGCGCGGAAGTTCTCGGCCGTCTTGGGCACCACGTCGCTGAAGAGCTCGAACACGACGCGCCCCGCGGGCTTGTCGTCAATGGTGACATCGAAGAAGACGCGCGGGCGCGCGGGCTTGGTGGCTTCGTCGGCCGACATTGTGTGTGTATGTGTGTCTGGGTGGTTTCTTGTGGGGATTTCTGGTGTTTCAATGAGTTGGGAACCTGTCCGCTATGGCGTCAGGGTGACCTGGAATAGAGGTGGGCGTTGTTGGTTCAAATTAACGGATGGATATAGGTAGCGTTAAGCTGATCACGAGAGAAGTTTGGAAGAAGCTTGCTATCTGGAAGGGTTGAGAATGTACTACAAGTGGAGGGAAGCAATGGCCCAATTATCTATCACAATACCGTTTTACTCCTAGTCGGCCAAACAATCAATCAGTCCTAGCCCAGGAACCAACAGTCCCCCCTGGCCAGTAAAAGCCGTGATAGGTATGACGACGGCCATCTGGAAGGTTCTACAATACACAACGAAGGAAAGCTCGAACCCCACCATAGCTAAAAAGGTACCAGGCAGCAATTGGAGAGGGGCTGCGTGGGGTTGACACAACTCGGGGGTTGGTCCAGGGTTAGGGGTGTTGTACTCGTACATGTATCGTGGGCTTCTACTACTTTATGTGTCACACAACACTGAGCCAGATGTATGACCTTGGATAGGAGAGCACAGTCGAAGCACTCGGAACAGTCCTCAATCGGAAAAAAATGGTGCAAACTAACGGGAACATCTCGAACCCACTGCAGAACCTACCAACAACCAAGTTGGTATTCCATGCTGCCGAGCACCAGCAAACCTACACCCACGAGACAACCCTGGTATCTGCCTTGTCGGTTGAGGAACTACCCGAGGATGACAGAGCCCTCCTCAAAGGCGACAGTTCTGCTCTCCATGCCTTGATCACGGCCTCTACAATATTCCACCCGCAGGGAGGTGGTCAGCCATCAGACGTCGGCACACTCGCCCTTGCTTCTTCGCCAGAGACACCCATCTTCACCGTGAGCTCTGCACGGACGGCTGCCTCAAACCCCGGGCTAGTGCTGCACTTTGGCACATTCCAAGGCGAGGCCGAGCGCTCGTTCGAGGCCGGCCCCACGCTGGTCCAGGCCGTTGACGAGAAGGCGCGGCAGCTCTTCTCCCGACTGCACACAGCAGGTCACGTCCTGGGAGCCGCCACGCGGGCCCTCCTCGAGGACAAGATCGAGGGCTTTGACGAGCTCAAGGCATCGCACTTTCCGGAGTCGGCGGGCTGCGAGTTCAAGGGCGTCATCGACGGCAAGTGGAAGACCGAGATCCAGCAGTCGGTGGACGACCTGGTCGACAAGGACGTCGAGGTCAGGATCGAGTGGTGGACAAAGTCGGACTTCAGGGAGCGCAAGCTGGAGCGGCTGCTCCCTTCAGACGAGGTCTGGCATGCCATCGGCGTCTATGTCGACGGGGACGGCCGCGAGTCGCTAGGCGAGGCCGTGGTGGACGACGAGAAGACTAGGATAAGGGTGGTCAACATAGTGGGCGCCGAGGCGTATCCTTGCGGCGGGACACACGTTCCCACGACCAAGGCCTGCGGGAAAGTCACGGTCAGGAAGATCGGTAGGCAAAAGGGTGTGAGCAGAGTAAGCTACAAGGTAGAATAGATCAGATACGTTAGAAGCCTTTGGGGGCACGGTTAGACAGGAGCCGATTTTGTGCCACTTGGTTCTTTCTTTGCTGGTGCAGTTCGAGTTGCTTTTGGCGCTGGCGGTTTCGGCGGTTCAACGCTCATTTCTAGTGTGACCTGGAGAAACAAAACAGTGGGTGAGCGTTTGCTTGCTGGCTTGCTGAGTGATGGCGGTTGGATTGTCCGGAACTTACAGGTCCGTCGTTTACCAATGCCACCTCCATCATGGCCTGGAATACACCGTCCTTTACACGATCTGTTTGGTAACCGGCCTTGACCTTGTCAAGAAAGTAATGGTAAAGTCCTCTAGCTTCGTCTCCGGCCATGGCCCCATGAAAGTCCGGCTTGCTCCCCTTTTTGGTTGATGCGAGGAGGGTGAATTGAGACACTGACTGCATGTCAGTATATCGTGTAGCAACAACTGTAGGTAGACAGACGGCACTAGGCTGGGGTAAACTCACCACACAGAACCTCGCCGTTAATGTCTTGCACGTTATGTTTCCACTGCAGCTTGGCGTTAGATCACAGATCATCCCATAGCAAGTGGCACCCGGGAGCTACGCACTCTACCTCCCGAGTCGTCGTCCCACAGTCTCATCTTGAGGATTTTGGCCGCCATGGACTCGCATTCCTTCTCCGTATCACCCGGAGCCACGGCGGCGAGGACAAGGATACCTTTGCCGATGGAAGACACTATCTTCTTGTCCACCGTGACGGAGGCAGATAGCACCCGCTGGAGAATTACTGTGCCAAGAAAAGGGAATTTTGCATGAGAACCAGATGCTATAGTAGACAGACAGGAGTTGCGGGGCACAGAGACCTGGAGGACGGGATGGCAAACCTTTCATTTTGCTAGACGGCACTATGTCGCCTGGTTGCTTCTCTAGAGCGTGACGAGTAAAGAGTGGAAATCTTTGGTCCAACGGTTGGTTTCAGTGTCTCGGCGACGACGCATTGGAGGGGAGAAGGGGCCTGAAAAGCACAGAAAACGGCCGGGCTTGGGTCTTGTTTCTTCTCAGAGTCTCGAAGCAGATGGTTCTTGTAGTTCTTGACTTTATTGGCCAAGCAAAGGGTCTTTAATGGTGCTTTTCGCAAGTCAGGCAGGGCTTTTGTTTAATTTGATTGGCCTCCATTGTCCTTCTTGAGCCCCACCGGCTCTACGTTGGCTGCATCTCCACTGGTATCATCATGATCATGTAATTAACGTTAGGTAGGCACATCCCATACGGGTTTTTGAGCTAAATAGTCCAGCAAATCTCAAGAGACTAACAGTACTGGCCTGGACTTGTTACTAAACTACAAAGAAGCTACTTGATTGCTCATTTGTGACCCATAAAACCTGCTATTGCGCATCACATTTCAGCTGCGGTTGAACGTCCCCTAACGAGCAAGTGCTACTTTACGCGCCTAGGTACGTACAGAAGCGGCGCGTGTCAGCCAACTAAGCTCCAGTGTTACAACACAAAAAAAAACGACAAATCGACGTCTAGCCGCAGTCTTGGTGCACATTTGACGGACCAACAGCGAGCGCTTCCAGCCACACCTACCAAGCAAGTGGTTTGTTCCCCCAAGCGACGGTACTACACCAACTCTTCCTACCAGAAATCAAAACTCATTCTACCCCGTACGACATTCAAGTTCGCCCGCATTCTGAATCTACTGGTATTCGTAAGTCTTCGATTGACATCTCCACTTTTTGCAATCCTGATCCGTTCGGCATACGTCCTGGCTTGCGTGGTTGGCAAAACGCCGTTTCCACTCTACACCAAAGCTCCCCCGGGTCGCATGCGAGAGCCCATCGAAACCCATCATCAAACCAACACGCCTCCGTCACCAGGCCATCGCCCTTCCGACAAACGACATCGCCATCATCCGCCCGCTCTCCTCACCCACACTGTACCGGGCTCCTCGGGCCCTCAGTCCCAGGCTTGGCCCAACGCTGAACTGACCATTCAATCCTGCGCCCAGGCGACCCCCGAGAGCGAGTGAGTGATCAGGATCACCTTACTCGCCCACCCCTTTCGACCAAACGTCCTCATCGCACCTTTGCGACAACAAATCTCTCGCCACTTCAAACGGCCATCCTCGGCCTCTTCCCCTCACGAACCAGTACACTGGCGGCGCCGTCCGCCCGTCACAGCAGCAGCAGCGATGGCGGCACGAAAACTTCAACAAGAAGTCGACAAATGCTTCAAGAAGGTGGCAGAAGGCGTTGCCGAATTCGAGTCCATCTACGAGAAGATCGAACAATCGAGCAACTTGTCGCAAAAAGAGAAATATGAGGACCAGCTCAAGCGAGAGATCAAGAAGCTGCAGCGCCTGCGTGATCAGATCAAGACGTGGGCGGCTAGCAATGACATCAAGGACAAGGCTCCATTACTAGAGAACCGGAGGAAGATCGAGACGGTAGGTGTCGCTGCGTCGCGTGGTTGCGCCTCGGCTCAAGCAATCACCAGGCTTGGTTTTTCTTTCGGCGTTTGTCGCCGGGTTCAGCCAGGTCTCTTTTACTGATTGATTATCACCCTCTCCGTGTAGCAAATGGAGAGGTTCAAAGCCGTCGAGAAGGCGATGAAGACAAAAGCCTACTCCAAGGAAGGACTATCGGCTGCCGCCAAGCTCGACCCGAAGGAGCAGGCCAAGGCCGAAGCAAGCGAATTCCTAGGGAATATGATCGACACCCTCGAGCTACAAATCGAAGCTCTCGAGGCCGAGGCCGAGTCAATACAGGCCACCGTCAAAAAGGGCAAGATGCACGGCGCGAAAGCGGAACGTATGGCCAACATTGAGGGCATAATCGAACGGCATAAATGGCACCAGGGCAAGCTGGAGTTGATCCGAAGGTCATTGGAAAATGGTGGGGTCGACACTGAGCAGGTCACGGATATTGAGGAGAGCATACGTTACTACGTCAGCGACGGCATGCAGGACGACTTTATGGACGACGACACGCTGTACGACGACTTGGCTCTCGGGGAGGAGGAGGACGCCTTTGGCATGAACGTCGACGGTGACAAGGGCTCATCTCAGGATGCGCAGTCGACAACCGACGAGTCGCCCGAGGACACGAGATCACAGCCTTCGGTGCCAGTTGCGAAGCCACGACCCGCAGCCGTGGAGGCGACGGTGGCAGCCGGCCGCAGGCCATCGACACAGATGAAGTCGCCGTTACCGACATTAGCGACTCTGCATACCCCGCTGCCGACCATTAGCAATGGTTCATCGAGTATCGCAGGGATGAAGCCGGCGCCGGCGCCAGCAAGGCCAGCCGGGGAAGGTCTCAAATATGCGTCCGCCGCCGCCGCCGCTGCTGCGAGCGACAAGAACGGCGTGGGCATTGCGCCGCTCCCCCCGCCACCGGGAGCTGCCCCTGTATCCATCATCTCATCAGCACAAGCCAAGGCTAGTGCGACAAATTCTCCAAATGTTATGGCTGCACAACCAGTGGCTTCCCATACCCAACCAACCCCGCAACCGCAACCACCAGCAGCGGCAGCCAGCCCTGCCAAGATGGACAGCGCGAAGCCCGCATCAAGCAGGAGTACGGGCAAGGCGCCTGCAACATCCAGCACATCTTCTGTGGAGCCTAGTGAGGCGCCAAGCAAGAGCAGCAGCTCAAAGACAAAGAAGGGAGAGACTACCAACCAGTCCTCGTCGACATCTGCCCATACCAATGGCGCGACAAATGGTGTCAAGACAAAGACGAAGACAAAGTCAGGGAAAGCGCAACAAAGTATACCGCCGCCAGAGGAGCCGGCAGAGGAGGAGTCCATCTATCACCTACCGGCGTCGCTTCAGGATCTCGTGGACTCATACGAAATGTCCAGAAAGCGGCCAGCTCTTGCCAACTCGACATCTACCCTGCGGGCAATGTCACACTCGCAGGCGAACCTGCCGGATCTGACGGACGCGGAGACACCGACAACATACCAACCAGAAGTCAGGGTGCAGTCCTCTTCCGAGTACCCACAGGAACTGCTGCCCATATTCAGCGATGTGCGGCTCTACAACAGGCTAGACACGGACACCCTGTTCTACATCTTTTACTATAAGCAGGGCACCTATCAGCAATATCTGGCTGCGAAAGCATTGAAGGAACAGAGCTGGCGTTTCCACAAGCAGTACCAAACCTGGTTCCAGCGCCATGAGGAACCCAAGAACATCACCGAGGAGTTTGAGCAAGGCACATACCGCTTCTTCGACTATGAGAGCACCTGGTTAGTAACAGTCTTTGTCTCGCATCGGAAGATTTGTGTATTGGTCAAAACTAACTTGCAACTTTTCAACTTTTGCAGGATGAACCGTAGGAAGGCGGACTTCAAGTTTGCTTACAAATTCCTTGAGGATGAAGTCTAAAGGTGCTCTTGGTTCGAAGTAGCCACGCTTGCCAATCTCTGCTAGTTGTTGTTTTTTCCCTTCAACAGCCCGATGGATGCGGTCCGGCCGCGACTCAGGGCTGCCTTGAAGCGTTCTCAGTGGTTCTTTCATCATTCGTTGCTTTTGCCCGGTCTGTGGTCCAGCTGTCAGGTGTATCCGGCGTCTATGGTACGGTATGGAAGGGCGCCGGCCCCGTACAGGAATTCAGAGGGTGACCCTCTGGATTCTTTTCCCTGATCAACAGGGCGGAGAGTGCTTGGACTTTGTTTTGTCGTCACAAGTCGTGTTTAGTTAGTGTTGCAAACATATGGCGTAGATGCGCGAATGCTAGCAGCTTCTGGTGGTCGTTTCACAGCAACACGCCTGATGCAGGCCTCCTGCTCACACCAACATTGGTTTTTCCATGACTTTGAGCGAACCTCTCGAATAAGCGGAATGTTTATACGAAGTGACAACATTATCTGCGTAATGACGTTGGTTTATAAGTCTATTTGGGTGTTGACGGCGAGACAAGGAGAAAAAATATATATTTACCTGACGGATTTAATGATTTGTTTAGCCCCCTTGGTTGACATAGCCTTGAGACCAAGCACGATGGTCTATGGGAACGGTATTCAGGTAAAGTCACTCGAATGTCAGGTATAAGGTGTCTTTGAGGAAGTGGGACATCACGGAAAGAGAAACAAGCAACAGACTTTTAATCCATTCCCTTTGTTTGCCTCCAACAAAATTTGCAGGTTAATAGTGGTAGAATGCCCAAAAAACTACCTCCCCGTCAGCACGGCGGCCAGCTGCGCGCCCCGCTCACCGCCCAGGTAGACATCGTCCTCGCCCGCATCAGACGCACGCGCCATATCGACTGCCTCACGGTACGCGCGCTCAACCATGTCCTCGTCCACACGCAGGCCATTCTCGACCAGGGCCGTGATGACCCCCCTCACGCGGACGATCTCACGCATCGTGTCTGGGTCGATGGGCGCGTTCTGGCTCGAGTACATGCGCGCCGAGACGGCCTCCTCCATGTTGGTTATCCCCGTGCCCGTGGCGTTGGCGGAGCCGTCGCCCTCGGCCGGGTCGTCGACGTGCTTGCTTATCCAGACGTAGCCATTGACGCCGAGGATGACGTCGATGCTCGGCGGGGAGGACGAACCCGCCGGCGTCGCTGTCGTCCTTTGCTGCTGTTGCCGCTGGTGGGGATTCGAGTGCCGCGACGTGCCTGTCGCGGCGATCTCCATGGTCCAGACCTGCCTCCGCGCGCGCACAACGCCGCCGCCCCCCGTGCCCGACACGGCAGCGAAGACGCCGTTACGCAGCTTCCCGTACCGCAGGGAACGGGTGTGCAGCGACGCGCCGCCGTCGCCAAAGAGCTGCTGGACCTCGGCCACGAGCAGGTCACCCTCGGCGAAGAAGGAGCGGATCTGGAGCTCGTCAGTGTCGGTGCGCTTCCGGAGGATGCCGCCCGGCAGGTTGATGGCCGAGAGCGGGAGGGCGGCGAGCTGGACGCCGCCCACGTCGACGCGCCACCGGCGGGCCTGCACCTCCACGATGCGGCCCACAACCAGGTCGCCGACCTCGGGGGTGTAGCGGGCGCGCATGGGCCGGACAGACAGGAGCTTGTTGGTCCGGCTGACGGTGCCTGCCACCGAGGAGATGATGGCTTGCGAGGCCGGGAGGGTGAAGGTGCCGTGGCCGCTGTGCGATTGGGGTACGTGTTAGACTATGTGGCAAATATTTGGAAAGAGCAGCTGCCGCTGGGAGGTATGTTCCCTACCGCATCCATTGCGGGTCGTCGGTAATGACCTGTCCAGGCGTCACGATGTCGTCCTCGCCGCCCGCCATGGAGAGATCCGCGCCGGCGTCCGAGTCCGAGTCTGAGTTTGGGTCCTCCACCCGGTCCCACCTCCGGGAGGCGATCCCGGGTGCTGATATTGTGATGGGCATGGCTGTGTGTTTGTGTGGTTTTGTGGTTGCTGTACGGTCTGCCGATGAGCCAAGCTCAAGACAAAGCTGTCGCTAGGCCGCCTCTTCAGCCTGCGAAAATTCCTTGGCTATCTCCAACGATACGACAAGGTTCCAATGTGATCAAATAGGTGAACGATATTTTCCTTTGATCGGTTGTCTATCAGTGCTCCTCTGCTGTGGGATTTTCCTTTAGTCGTTGGCGATCTGATTTGACTGAGACGGTGGTGCTGCAGCTGCCGTTTTTTTTTTGGTGGTTGGCGAGGTTCTCATGAGGGC
>JARHUK010000732.1:0-13551 GCA_031001725.1 Pseudopyricularia javanii
GAGCAATAGTCTTCAGAACGATGGTTGGGGTGGCTTGGCCCCGCGCGCCGCCGTCCAAGCCATCAGATCACTGTGCAGCACATAGCGCCATATCGGACGACTGGAAAGTCGAGGCGAGTGTGCTCTGCAGCTTCCCAGCTTCCTGTGCTGGCCTAGCTTCTGGCGCTATATCTGGCAGGTACTGTACGTAGAGGGCGTAGTTGTAGTTACGGTACCTAGGAGCCTAGGTACGATGGCTCGATATACGGATGTGATGGGGGACTGTGCAAGCAACGGTGCATGTCCGCGCGCAGGTGCCAAGGTCTGCGCGTCTGGAAAGACCTTCGTACTTGTCGATTGTTCTATTGCGATCGCCTTCTTTCGGCTTCGTATGTATCGTGCGTGGTGATGCCAACAGAAACGAACACGCCTTTGGGATTCAGCAGCGGTGACCCGACGGCTGCCGATTCCAGAGTTTGCCACTCGCTCAGGGCTTACATCATTATCGACGACCGCGACGATATTCTACATGGCCGTTGCTTTCTTGGCGCCTTTTTACCGGCGCCCTCCGCCATGAAGCTGTTGGTGCTGACGCCCGTCATGCCATAGTCGCGGCCATGTGGTTGCTTCACGGGTCAGGGACGAGTTTGAGGTTCCTGTTGTATTGGCCTGAGTGGATTTGTAGACTTTTGTCAGGCCAGCTCGCAAGATCTCGACGTATCAGCACAACGAGGTAATTAGTGCGTGATTGAATGAGGGATTGGGGAATCTGGTAACTCAAACAACGGCAAAAGGAAGAAGAAAAAGAAAAAAAAGGACTGAGGCCAGAAGTGTTCAGAAAAAAAGGTTATTCCTGGCCGAAAAAGCAACAGCAACCAAAACCCAATCAATCATCGAACCTGTTGTACCTACCTTCCCGTTTCGAGGCATTATCATATGTACATAATTATCTGCCTGACAATTAAGGCTCTAGGTGCGGGGCTACATCAATCTACCCCACTTTCATGGCTTTACTACTAGGAGCAATGCAATGCACTCTGAACAACTACTGTAACTGCCGGCCAAGCCGAAGCTGCTTCGATGGGATGACTTGGTTGATCTTTGATCTGGCTTGTTCATCTTTTTTGAATCGTCAGCATGAAAAATTTTCAGACGAAATACCGGAGCATACCCGAGGCATCCAAAGCCAAGCTCAGGGGACAGCGGCCCACGCCTACTATTCTTGTCTGCCGAATAATCATTACCTACCACATCGACGATGAGGATTAGATGATGAACAAACAACAATAGGATGCCGTCAACACCTGAGGAGACCTGGGCGTACAGTATGTCCACGGGCTGTGCACCCGGCCCTTGGACTTCCGAGCGGGCGAAAAACAGGAATAGAAAACGATCGACTGGTGGTGGGGCTTAAAGGGTTGTCTGGGCACGCTCGTGGGAGGGAGATGCACAAGTTACAGCATGTACTTGGTAGCTAACAAGCTGCTATAGTAGGTAGGCCCGTGGCCGGGGAGCTGGGCCCAGATGGCTTCACTCAACTGCATCCGAGGCCGAATGCCATCCGGAGTATTGGAGGATCGCAGAGTGCATTAACAAGTATTTTATTCAACGGATGAGCAAACTGTGTATCGGCAAACAGAGAGTGCCCGGAAGCAGGGCAGGGCAGTTACAGGCCAAAAGCCACACTCTCGCCATTGTTTTCATTCATATTAACCCACTGCTAAGTATAGTTGATTATCGACAAACCAAACTTGAGATGGAATAATCGACCCAAAGAAAGATTTCCACATCTTGATCCCAAATAGCGGTACCGAGTTACTCCATGGTAGGGCGGCCTCCTTCACGACTCTGCTGCAGCACCTGCCCTGCCACTACAGCCAGCAAGTCCTCGGCTCTCGCTTAGCAATTCCAGTTAGCTTGATCCCGGCCGGATCGCCACATGACTTGGCGGGGATGCTATTTTCAAAAGTTCAGAACCAGCAAGCGATGGGGATCGGAACGGCGGACCCTAATGGACTTCCGGGGGGCTTCGGATGTGGAGCGAGAGGCCTTGGGGATGGCGCCTGGCAAGAACATTGCGGATGGAATAAAACAAAAAAAAGGGATAGAGGCATTGCAGCCTGTACCGAATAAACAAACATGGGCACCATACGCGGAGAGGTAAAACCGTAAGCGGGTGAGCAGCTATTTACCTGTTGCACACAAGCAAAAGCGAATCCATCTTGGCAAGGAGTTTGACTGATATGGTTGGACAAGCAGTCATGACGCGGCCGTTGCTTTGACCAAGCAAACGCCAATCACCTACCTACAAGGTTGGGGGATGATTACAACGGTCGGAAAAGAGAGGGCAGTCGGTTATGCCAAGGCTGTGATAGTGACGTGATCTAATAATGCTCAGTAACAAAGTTCGAGTTCCTAGCGTGTCTGATGTTGCGGGTGGTTCTACGAGGATGAGCATGTGGCTTGAGTCGGTCACAAAGAACCATAAACACGTTTAATGAGGGGGATAAAAGCCAAACACTCACTTGGACAAGTATTCTAAGGAGGAGGAGGGGGGGAAAACGTAAAAACCGTTGGCTCGCGTACAACTTGCCCAGCAAAAAGTCTTGTCTCGTCACTTGCATTGAATATCCTACCCACAGGATTCAGGGGTTTCCGTGGGCCCTTTTGGCGCTTCGCATTTGGAGATTTCCAGATCTTCGCCAGGGAAGCCTCACAAGTGGTGCCCCCGCTTTGCTGAAACCTGCAAATACCCCTTGGTTGAGATGGGATTTTTTTATCCTTTTGGCCAGGTACCGTTCATCAACATTGTGTCATACAAAGTGCCTCCCTGACTTTCTATGTCCTTGCAGATTACTGCGCGGACAAAACACCTGAGATGGGAAGAGGGTGAAGAAGAAGACGGATTCAAAAAGTAAAACAAAGATGACCGGTTCAAACTGCTTATTATAGGGTATCGACGCGATTGCTGTTTATGCCGCGCACTTAATCTCTTGAATCGCACTATGATGCAGGTGCGGCTTTTTCGTAGTTCCATCTTTGCATCCCGTTCATCTCAACTATCCGGTACCTTACGACGCCTTACGACGACAGTCTGATATTACGCGATCATTGTAAAATTAGGTAGTACCAGTAGTTCTAGTGGTAGCTTTTCACCCAGTCGCTTAACCTACAGTAATTGTTCTTTATTTTTTCTTCACACACCCCCCCAAAAGCTGCAAGCAGGTCAGTCTGCCTTGCATTCGCTTCTTCCTCAGCCAGTCTTCTCGAAAACTAGACCTAGCAGATGGAAACCGCTTAAACACCTGTTGGCACCCAACTCGGCCAATCACATCATCCCCCTCATCTCCTGAACGCTCCGTCTGTAGCACATAGGCCGGCCCCTTGTCACCCGACTGACCGTTGCAGAGACCGGGCGCTAATGATTAGTTTAATACTTGGTCTGGCACTCAATGACCAAGTTGTAAACATTCAGTATTCGGGTCAAGGTAAGTGTGTCAAAGATGTGCCTCTCAACTTCCAGCGTTGTTGCCCTTGGCGCCAAACCCCTTTCATCTTGGGAATGCACTCATCCTCCCTGCATAAATCTGCAATATGTCTGGGATCGTTGAACGCCACCTCTCCACCCGGACCTCCATCCCCCCAACCCTGGTCACGTCCCCCCATGCTCTCAGCCTGGCTCCCGAACGTGGTATTGGCGCCGGCCACACATGTCGACCCTCGCTCGCCCTACCTCGATCTCTCCTTAGGCTGAGACTAGGGGGGATTCGGTTGACCAGCCCTGGAAGGCGAAGGCGGGTCCCTGTCGCTCGCCTCCTGGGGCTGGACGACTCGGCACAGCAGAGGGACAACAGCTCTATCGCATACGGACGGCCGCCAAGAGGAGAACGGGGGGTAGCATTGGGACAGGACCCACGCACCTGGCGATCGTCTCTTTTGCGTTCGATACTGGGCACACACTCTCGGGAATCACTTTGTATAAAGGCTTCCTTTCGCCCTCTCCTACTCTGGCTTGGGTTTTGGTCTTCCCCTCAAGCCTTTGCTTCTGTCCGTAACAACCCGTTTCGTTTTTTTTCCTTTCAACCAACGACATATCTTTGTCCTTCATTCTTTAAGTTCTTTTCGTTAGTTTTTCACAGAAAACAACGAATTCTACTTTCACTACAGCTTCATTGACTGAGCCATTGTTCAATCTTTTGTCCTATCAAAAGACTAACCTTCTCAGTACATACCACATTCTTTACCGCCAGACGGCTTTTACATTGCTATCTTGTCTTTTTTTTTTCTGCAAACGATTCCCCCTTCTTCGGACTATACAGTTCCCCACTTTGCTTCCTACAAGCCCACCAACTACTACACGATATCCCACCTCAAAACAACGAAGATGCCTTCCTTCACCAAGACCATCATCACCGCCCTCGCCGGCGCCGCGACTGTCTCCGCCCACGGCCACATCACCAAGGTCACCTCGGGGGGGCAGGACTTCACCGGCTTCACGCCCTTCAACGGCATCAGCGCCCAGACCCTGACCCCGACCACCGTCGGCTGGGGCACCCTCCAGAGCGACAACGGCTTCGTGCCCGTCTCTTCGCTCGCCAGCTCCGACATGGCCTGCCACAAGAGCTCCAAGGCCGCCACCGCCGAGGTCCCCGTGACCGCCGGCTCCAGCATCACCATCCAGTGGGACACCTGGCCCAGCAGCCACATGGGCCCCGTCATCAACTACCTCGCCCCATGCCCCTCTGGCGGCTGCGGCAACGCCCAGGCCGACTCCCTCGAGTTCTTCAAGATCAGCGAGGCCGGCCTGACCAACGGCGTCTGGGCCGCCGACCAGCTTATCAAGGACGGCAACAGGAGCACCGTCGTCATCCCGGCCAGCATCGCCGCGGGCGACTACGTGCTCAGGCACGAGATCATCGCCCTGCACGAGGCTAACCGCGAGGGCGGCGCCCAGATGTACCCCCAGTGCGTCAACCTCAAGGTTAGCGGCGGCGGCTCCGACAAGCCCGCCGGTGTCAAGGCCTCGACCCTGTACAAGGCTACCGACGCGGGTATTCTGTTCAACATGTACGACAACCCGACCAGCTACCCGATCCCGGGACCCAAGGTCGCCGTCGCGGGCGCCACTGGCGGTACTACCCCTAGCAATGGCAACACCGATAACAACAACAGCGGCAACACTGGTAACAACAGCGGCAACACTGGTAACAACAGCGGCAACACTGGTAACAACAGCGGCAACACTGGTAACAACAGCGGCAACACTGATAACAACAACAACAACAACACCACCACCACCAAGAAGGGCAGGAAGGGCTGCCGCGTGGCCAAGCGCGAGGCCCGTTTGCGCCGCCGCGAGGCTGCCCGCCTGGCCATGGAGCTTGCTACCGTCCTGCGCGACATGGAGTAAAAAAGTCTTGTTTATCAAGCTTTCTTTCCATTTTGTTCGACTCTTTGTTAGCGTGTCTCTGTTTTTTAACCTTCGTTTCTACCGGACAGGCTCTGGACCTCTGGTCTGCTTCTTTGTTGCTTTTTTGATTTTGTTGGGCGTTTTCTATTCATGGGCTTGGGATGAGATGGGACAAACAAAACTGTATCACGACTCCATTTGTTTTTTTTTCTTTGTTACGGACAAAGCAGCTTACAGGGTTTTGTGTATATTTTTGCTTCTTTCGCTAGCTGCTTCATTTTTGCGGCGGCGGAGAGCAAACAAAAAACATGCCTTTGGGCAGTGAAATTGGTATTCAGTACCAGTGGTAGCCCCAATACACAGAAACTACCTCTTAAATTTTCTTGGCAAAAATGCGTGATGCTCCTCATGTTATGTGAAACGCGACAGGGTCAGGCGAGGGAAAGCGATCAACCTCAGTACTTGTAGCGAGGGGAAGATAAGGGGTCAGACACTTGACACTAGTGAAATGAGGTTCAAGCGGAAGCATGAGTTACAGTTTGACAAGGGGAAAAAAAGGATTACAATGACGCATTTCCTGATTGAGAGCTTTCCCCCGGGACTGACTCTATGCTGGGTGGGCTATGGATGGATTCTCACGATTGCCTATTTCGTCTGTTATCATTGACACCTTACTGTTGAAAGTCATCCGCTTCACCGGGGGTTGTCATCGCGATCCAGTAATGGCCCGCGCGGGAGAGTCTTTTTAGTAATTACTTTCTATTTTATTGTCAAGTCGTTCAAACAATGGTAATTGCGATGCTTACTGTTTGCTGGATTCGAAAGTGGGTTCGCGTAAGGGCCATCGCCTGATGATGCCCCGGTCAAGTTGCTGCCTACTATTTTTCAGAGCATCGCCAGTCTAGTGGCAGCAATAGCTACAATATAAAAAGGATATGTGAAGTACATTTTTTTTCACTTTCTCCTTTGTGTACCATAATCCTCTTTTTTAACATCATCACCATATTGGAAACACCGCCAGCCAGGATCACAAACCAGTGACGCCAAACAAGTCCCCTTCAACCCGTCGCCCACCAACAACACACATATTCCCCCAAAGAAGCGACTGACCACAGCCCAAAAAGCAAACAAAAACTTGAACAACTTCACGAATTCGCAATGCGCTTCACAATCATCTACCTCGCCGCCTCCCTCTCGACCTCGGCCACGGCCTTCCTGGGCCTGGACCTGCCCATCAAGGGCATGAGCTGCGACAAGGCCGGCGAGTTCTCGTGCGGCTTCTTCTTCAAGCGCAACAGCGTCCTGACCTGCGGCGCCGACAACAAGTGGGCCCTGAGCACCGAGTGCGGCGGCGGGCTGAAGAGGTGCTGCAAAACGATTGACAGCCGGCCGTTTTGTATGTGCTGATCGTGTTGGCCCAAAGGGCGGTGTTTCAGTAATATAGAGAGTTGGTTCTTTTTGTGTATTTGGGGGGATTTCTAGCGATTCGGCTTTGAAGCATTGCGAGGCGTCTGGATGGCCGAGTTAGGTCTTGGGTCTTGGTCTGGTTTTTTTATAAACCTTTTTTCGGTGTAGGCGGCGATAGCATCATTTGCTATTATGAGTAGTCTATAACGAAATACATCAGTTTTCGTATCTCATCAGCATATCTCCCAGCATGGTGTTAACCTGGTTCATGGTTTTTTTTCTATGCTTGCCTCGGGGTCCCGCTATTTGGAGGAATATCATAAACGTGTTGCATCCGAAGGAACTTGTAGGTTGTTCCCAACACCTCCGGACGCCATATCCAAGTCGTCCAGGGACATTCACACTGCAAAAAGATCCAGTAACGATTGAACAAATGATTGTGACCTAGGTACGCAAAGCCGAAAAAAACAAACGCTATTTACAAGTTCCTTGCAGTTCAAGCCTTCGTCGCGCAAGCAGCATTCGGCTCCGTCGGCAGCGCCAGAACGTACGTCAGGTAGTTGCCGCCGTGGTGCGTGAAGTCGGGCTTTCCGCCCGTCTTCTTGACCTCGGCGATGACGAAGCCCTTGTAGCCCCCGCACTCGCCCGTCTTTGTGTTGCCGATCTCGACGACGACGCTCTCGTTATACGTCTTGCTACCCGTGGTGTCGGCCGCCACGGTGACGTCCGACACGACGTGGTTCCACGTCAGGCTGCCGTCGGCGGGAAGGATGGAGCTCTTGAGGGCCGAGCGCTTGGCCGCCGTGTCGTAGACGGTGTCGCGGAAGGTGATGGTGCCGGTGGGGGCCCACCAGTCGGTCCAGGTGGTGGTGGCGGCAGGGTCCTCGGAGAAGGGGAAGTAGGTGCTCAGGAACTCCTTGAGCTCGGGCTCGACGCCCGTGCCGGCCTTGAAGGCTGTCAGGTCGGCGGCCAGGGCGGTGGTGGCGGCCGTGGTGGCGAGAGCGATGATGGTTGAGGCCTTCATGTTGACGGTTGGTTCGGCTTTTGTCTGGAAGAGGGAGTGTTCGAAAGTGATCGACGGCGAAAATGCGATGCGCTAAAGAAAGGCAGGCTTGACTGTGAACTGAAAAGGAAAAAAGGAACCGAGAAAGGAAATAAGCGAAATGTACTGAAAGGATTGGATGTACCGTTGGTGGTGGTGAGATAGAAACCTAAACGAACCGAACAGAGGCCAAGGCCTCATTATTATACTCGCCATCGACAAACCGTAGATCAAGGACAAACGAGGATAAACAGACGTAGAATTGCACTGCCCAGAATAGCCCCCATAACCTTGGTTTATTCCTGTCCACCACGAGTCGTGGTCCTATGGCTCCCATCCCAAATAAGCTCGCATTTCCCGGCGAACCATGGAACAAAAATCGCAGATCCCCCTGTGCCTGAAAGTATGCTCTCAGAGTCTAGAACTCTGGCTCTGGCTCCTGACCTGAAGGAAACTCCTACGTAATAGCACGATAGATCATGTCACTCACTGTCAGCTTGTCAAACTCTAAAAGCGAACCGCGACCCCGGGTTAGGGACCAGGCATAGCCCCCTTCCGCTGACACTGACGATGCGAAACTGACACCATCTTGCACGATTCACAAGTAAGTTTCTGAAAAAAAAACAATTAACTTTATTTATACACTTTCAAGCAAGAATTGGCATCAAAGGGACTCGGCGCAGTCTTTTGAACCTACCCCGTTCAGGTAAGGAACTCGCAGATGAAAAGCCAAAATGGCCAAGGCAGAAGAACACATTGGCGACCGTCAATGAAACCAACTCTCTCCCCTCGCCATATGTCCGCCTCCAGTCTGCCTTGATAAAAGGTCGTTCGTCGTAGAATCCGCGCGCTCGAACCGTTTTGCCAATTTTGGGATAATTTTGACCTGCTTCCTGCCACGCAAAGACCCTAAGTTTGTGGCAGCCAGCATCGAAAACATGCCTTGAGGGACTTTTCGACAGGGCTTCGAGCTGAAATTGTATCCGCCGCAGCTGAAATCACCGCCCTTTCGACCCCCGTCGCGTTCGATGGGTTGTGGGAGAGCTACTCATGAAAGTCCGGGCAATTAGTCCCTAGCTTGTGGACGGATGTACCCGCGCCTACGGCGGAAGGACTAGTGCTAGGGCGGGCGGCGCGCGTCCCTGGACAAAGCGGATCGGCTGCTGGTCGTTCGTCTTGTGGACGGAGTTGTGCTGACCCGTCGCTTTCGTCCATTGCCACGGATGAATGTGGTGTCTGATAATTTCCGGGACCGAAGCCCAATGATGACAAGATCGTCCAAATATCGTCCGATCGCCCCATTACAGCGTACCAAATTTCTCTATAGAGTCTAGTCTAGCCTAGATCTTGATCTCCAAAGATACACTGCATGGGACAAGTGGAGGATAAGCTCTGTGCAGTGTCAACGCCCCTTGCCAACACCCCGGACAAGCGTCTTAACTGGCATCTGAGCACGGCGAACTGGACGGCCTCCACCAGCTGTCATCCAATCTATCGTCCCTACTTCAGCTGCATAGGATCAGATCACATGTTGATTGCTAGTAAGCATGGATGGAAGTATGACTATCTACATGGCAATGAGCGTCCGCATGAATATCCCGTGCTCTTGGCATGCTATGTCCGGTAAGTTGCATAGATGAGCGAACCAATGTCCTGCCACGCCTGATATGCTACATGGCAAGAATGTGAGCGATGGCCATCCCCATCTCCATCAATCTTCAAACTCCCACAGAATCGCTCATATTCCCGGGCAGCAAGACTCTTGCATGAGGAAAAACCCCTCTACACACACTGGCTGTACCACTCGTTGGTGACCTTGCAGGTCCCTTGAGCGCATGTAGTGGGGCCAGTCCAGTCCTTGCCACCGCACTGGCCGTACAGAGGAGCACCGGCGCCGTTGGAGGGCGGGTTGGACGGGTTCGAAGGGTTGGACGGGTTGGACGAGCCGTTGTCAACCCAGACGGCCGGGCCGGGCATGACGTACTTGGCCGGGTTGTTGGTCCACTTGTTGTAAGCGATGCCCGGGTCGCTGGCCTTGTACAGGCCCGGGATCTTGACCAGCGGGCTGGGAGAGCCGCCGCCGGGCCCCTCCACCTTGAACTGAGCGCACTCCATGTAGAACTGTCCCTTGCCGACATGCGACTCGTGGATGCCAAGGTGCTCGACGCGGACCAGGTACTCGCCCGGCGGCGTCCGGGCCGGGATGGTGAACTCGATCCTGTCCTTCTGCCACGTGCACCACGACCCGTCCACGTTGGGCTGTCCGCCGCACAGGCCCGTCTCGTAGGCCTTGAACCAGTCCCCGCTGCCGTCGTAGCTGGCCACGGAGCCGGGGGCCTTGGACATGTACACGAACCCGGGGCCCGGGTGCTCGATGAACTCGTTGTACCAGAGCTTGAAGCCGATCTTGTCGCCGGCCTTGACGGTCAGGGTCTGCGTGCCGCTGTTGGCGCGGGCGCCCGTGTTGCAGCGCAGGTCGGGCGAGTTGACAATGTCGTTGGTGAAGGACGGCATGTACGTGTTGCTGTTCTTGCGGATGTAGGTGTAGTCGCCGCCCTTTTGTACGCCGTTGACGAAGACGATGCTGAAGATGTAGTGGGCCTGGGCGGCCAGGGGCGCCGCCAGGAGGCCGAGAAGGGTCGAGGACTTCATGATGCGCCCTGGAGTGAGGAGCAGCAGCAAGGGATGGATGGGGCGAGGAGGAGGAGGAGGAGGGAGAATGAACGACGTGCCGGAGCGGTGTCAAAAAGTATCGGATTGAGATGAAATGCCATGAGAAAACACTCATTTTTATATGTCAAGATATCCCCGGGAACCCGGTTGCTGTTGTTCGATCCATTATGGCCATGGGCTCGGCTCCTCCGTCTTGGCCAACCCTCTAATCCCTTCCACAACGGCCATATAACGGCTAGCTGCCTGCTCCCATATAGGGTCCGTCTTTTGTCCCACCAATCACCAAGACTCTACCCCGAGGCAGCGCCAAAGGCGGCGGAATGCTTGGTGGGAAATGTAGCAGTCGACAAATTGGCCAAGCATGGGAAACCTTTTATGGACGTCCAAACTCCGCTTTTCCGAACAATCGGCATGTTGCGCGGGAATGGCATATGCCGGTATGTATTGGATCTTTGCCCCAACACGGCACGGTATTGGAGACTACCGTGGTAGTGGTTTCTGGATCTCGATAGCAGCTGCACGTTTAGCAGCTGCAGGTCTGGCACATTGAGCCGGAGAGGCTGTGTATGCATGTAACTATTTTCAGCATCTTCCGTTACGCATCGACTCGTCAAGTTCTTGGGTGGCAACAAACCATTTCCCATGTCAGCCCCAAAAATGTGAGATAAACCGAGACACACTTACCATGACAAACAGTGTTTTTCCTGTCAACATTATTGTTGATACTCACATCAAATCGCTCATAGTCTAATTCAATCTCTCGTGGGTTCTCTGGATTTGGGTGTTGGTTTGTTGGTGCCAAGGTCTCTCTCTGCCTTGCCCCTAAAGCGGCCGAATTTTCCGGACCAAGCCCTCCGTTACCCGCTCCCATAATCATGTAGCATCTGTCCTGTCTCATGCCTCCATACCTTGTCTGCAGAACATTCGAATCTACAAGATCAACGTCGTACCACCTGTTCTTCTCGGATATAGATGTTATGGTAGACGTCCGGTCTGTTTCCCGCAACCGAACAGCAGCACAAGATCATGGAACCTTTTGGCTAGGAAACTCTACCTACAGCCAGCCACTCCATATCGCCACGCGATTATATATATTATGAATCTGTGAATGCACCGCTTTCAGAAATGACAGTGAACTGGATGTCGTTTTGAACGCGTGACTGACGAGAGGTACTTAACCGTCACATGCAACGTTCCATCCCTACCGTCCATCTCAACCACAGGAAACCTCGCGGATCATTAAGACATGGGATATCCGCCAACAAGGACTCGGGGCCCAGCTGCTTGTCTAGTAGAAGTTTTCAACAGTTCGGAGTGGTATCAAGCCTCATAATCCAACGTCACCCGGGAACCGCGTGCTGAGGCGGAGCGAGTACTTCCGATTCCCGAGTGGAAGGCTACCTGCATGGCTGCGACGGTCTAGGCACAGCGAGAGGGAGCTGGCTCCGTGACTGAGCTTGGAGGCCTCGGAGTTTGACGAGGTCATCAACCTACTCAAGCTCCTGTTTCTGGGATCGTGGTTCAAAAGGCGCTTAGGATGAGCCTGAAAAGATACTCAGACGGCCGATGCCTGTACTCCTATATTAGATGGGCAAGATTGAGAGACTCAAGGGACCTGGGCAGCGGCGCAAGGTGATGGTGATGGGTATAACTCAGGCGATTATCACGGCAAGCCGTGATAAAAAGAAAAGGGGTTGGCAAGATGAGGCTGGGAAAGAACATGCAAGGGAGGGAGAGAAACAGACCACAAGGGATTGAAGATAAGGAAAGGTCAAGTGGATGTTGGCGATAAGTTTGTCTTATGAGAGTCTCTTGATGTTCCGAGTCAAGGTAAAATACCTAGACAGGTAGGTCGACAGAGTAATTTCTGAGGATTAGGGAGGTGGTTGTCTGTCAAATACGACTTGTTCGAGTCCGGCTCGTGGCTTGCATGGTAAATACCTACCTAGGTACGTTTTCTATAGATTATCTTCACATTACACATTTATACGCAGTCGGGTATAACTCACTTGCACGTTGTCGAAAGAATAGAAGAAAGTAGAGGGCAGTTAAGCTTGAAAGCATGTGGATCATTGGAGCATATTTATAGTGGTATTCCCGCCGTCCGTGGTGTCTTTCCTGTGATACACTCCCACCGGCAGCCAAGTGATTGCTATTAAAGCCGTAATTGGTGCTGCAGTAATTATTTCCATTAACTAATTAGCGTACAACATGGAGCCTGCGCCATCACGATGACCCACGTAACATGCAATCTCGGAGAGCGGAGAATCGTTTCCTGGGAGGCGGCGACGGCATCCGCGGCAAGGTACTGCTGATGAACAAAGGGGCTTTAGGTGCCACGCTGCCCATGAACCTCAAGGGGCTTCAAAACGATGGCAGGCATGTGCACGCAAAAAAAGTGCGTACTACAAAATGTCGTTGTTAAAGACGCAAGTACCCTTGAGTCAATACCCCGGACTTGGGCGGACTAGACCCCTGATGTGGAATAGTAAAAGTAGTAATTACAACATGACTCCATCCTGGGCAATGGGATAGCAAGGCATACAAATCGTAGGATCACAGAGCATGTGCCAGTAGTAGTATTTTTTATATGGCGCCATGGGCCGTTTAAAAAGCAAGCCGTCGCATCCGGTTACCCGGATCAAAGACACAAGCCCTCGCCAGTCGTCAATGTCGTCGGCGTCAGAATTCCAACGGCGGTGGAGAGAGAAGAGATCCCAGCGGAGCAGCAGGCAGACCAGCAAGCAGAGCAGCCACTTGTTGACGCGAGGCTGGTCAGGGTTGCTACTATGATGCGCGTACCACTTACATGACCCTAGCTCGCTGATATCTGGACTTGGTCAACTATAGATTTCCCAGCCCTCTCTACCGAGTGCAACATATATGTGTATAGAATGATATAGTAACCGTGTTCCCGCAATGCTCTACATACAGTACATACATACTGCTACGATATGGTACATCTGAAATAGAGTTTGCCAAGGGTTACCGGACATAAGCAAGCCGCCGAACGCGGCCGCCCTTGTCGGGCCGCCCCCCC
>JARHUK010000741.1:0-10023 GCA_031001725.1 Pseudopyricularia javanii
CCTAATACGTATTATAATATAAACGGTAATAAAAGACCTTGCAATTAACAGCTTATATATGTTATTTTAACTATTATGATAATCCCGCTATCGCGGCGCTAGGACGAGCTACTACCGCAGCCCGGCGAGCTAAATTGCCGGCTATGGACGCAAACGTACGATAAGGTCCTATATTGGACGTGCGCATTGCTGGCGGAAAACTTTATAATAAGTCTTAAGCAGGTAACAAGATAGGATAGTATTAATCAGTTACATCATAGGGCCCAAGACTGCGCCCAGACTCAGGCATTCGCCTAGCAGTATTATAGCACGTAACTACTAATGAAATCATAGCCTCTCAACGCTGCCTTCCAGCCTGCAGATTCAGGGTCACTACTCAAGTCGCAAATATGCGGCGCCCCTTGAACCAAGACGAGACCGGCAGGTATCCCGCGAGCGACCAGGGCATCGTATGTGCCTTGACTCTGCTCCCACGGGATGAGGTCGTCGGCAGTGCCGTGAATCAGAAAAGTGGGCACGTTAGCGTAAGTGCCGCCATTGATATGCGAGCGGGGGTTTACGGCGACCACACGTTTCCGCGCCGGCTGCTGACGTAGGTTCCAATCGGTCTTGGTGCCAGTGCGTGCGTCCTCGGCGTCTGCCTGGGCGCGGCTTGGAAGGCCGTCGATGATGACAGGCAGCGTCTGCGCCTTCCAGTTGATGTGCAGTACGATGCGGCAGCGTGAGTCTGTAAGGATGCGCGGGTCTGACAGCGGTTCCCAGGCGCCCACCGCGCCGTAATTTGACACCGGTTTGGCCTGCACTCCCTCGAGCACATCGTACGTCAGGCCTGTGTCGGCGGCGCCGATAGGCTGGATCGGCGCTCTCCACCACGGGTCCTCGTAATCAGTGGGACTGTAAAATGCGAGGACGGCCGACGGCGGCGCCAGCCCGCGTGCAGGAGCCGTCCAGCACAGCGACATGGCGAGCTGGCCGCCTGAAGACCAGCCGACGACGACGACGCGCGAACTGTCGACGCGCACTCCTGCTGGGCGAGCGGGCGAGTGGAGGGACGGTAGCGATTCACGCGCCCAAGCTAGCGCGGAGCAAACGTCGGCCATGGCGCCATCGGCGAGCGGCGTCTCCGGGCAAAGACGATGGTCGAGGCTAATGGGTACGAAACCTTTGGAAAGGAGAAGGCGGGTTTGCGCAGGGCGTATGTCTTTGCGCGAAAATATAGTATGGCTGCCGCCGTGAATCATAAGCGCAATAGGCTTCAACTTGTTGGATTCGGCTAAGCCGGTAACAGGCCAGTAGACGTCGGCGTGGATTTCCAAGTCGCCAACCGTTTTATACACCACAGTCTCCAGGACGGCCTTTACCTCGGCCACCTTCATATTCTAAAGCATAAATAGGCGTTCGGGTTAGTAACCAAAATCCATTCACAATTTCCGGGTGACTTGCTTAACTATTACTTACCTCGGCCTTGTTCTCATTCTTGGTTCTAGGGCCAGAAAGTCCATTCACATTATTGTTGTGTAACACGACGACATTGGTATGGCTACCTGTCGTTTGAGCGGTCGGAAAAGCACCAATCAACCTAATCGCCTTGGACTCGGGCGAATCCCCGTCGCTCCATTCGACGGCAGCGAAGCCAGCGTTCTTCATAACACGCTCCCAATGTTTCTCGTCTACCAACGCATGCTGGCGCCCGTCTTCGAATAGCCACCAACCATCTAGCAGGCCGACAACTATATCCAGCCAAAACATGTTTTGTGTGGCTTCGATAAGAGCTAGCGCGCCATCGTCGCGCAACATTCGCCGCAAGTGGCGCAGCGACACATCGAGCTTGCGCGTGGCATGGATGCAGTTGGTGGCCAGTACAATATGATATGCCCCTTCGTCCTCTGGCGCCGGCGGCTGCTCGATATCCAGGACGCGGAACGCCATAGTCCCGTTTTGCGCAAACTCGTTGAAATTACGTTTAGCCGCAGCTACCAGCGACGCCCCGAGGTCTGTAAAAACATATTCGAAGGGAATTCCCAGCGCGATCAACTGTGGAATAAGGTAGCGCGTAGTGCCGCCCGTCCCCGCGCCTACTTCAAGGATGCGGAACTTTCCGCCGCCCGTAGCTCGTGTCAGCGCCCGTGACAAAAAGTCACCCAGAATCAATGCCGGAGTCCGCAGAAGTGGCCAGAACTCGTACATCTCCGCGAGCAACTTTTTGTTGGCGCGGTCGCCGAATAAAATTTGGAGGCAGTCTTTGGCGCCCTTCAGACATGGTGCCAGCTCGCGGCCCACAGCGCGCACGAGTTTGGTAACGCATGCGTGCTGCTGGCGGACGTCGACAATTTCGTTGTAAATAGCCTCAGGGGTGACAGGGTCGACCGGCTTGTTTGTACGGGTGAAGGATAATGGGCTGCCCGGGACTGCCTGGATCAACTCACCGTCTTCGAGCACTCGAAACAACTGGCGGACAAGTTGACCGTGACGCTCCAAACTGCCCTGGATCTGCGGCACTGCGTCGCCAGCACGCAGAGTTTTCAGGTCGCACCCCAGCTGGGAAAAGGCTTCAACGGTATAGGAGAGCACCAGACGTTTCTGGTGCGGGTACTCGTCCCTGTAAAAGTGGACGGCCTGTGTAACTTTGGCGAGCTCGTCGTAGCGGAATTTAACGTCGCGGAAAGCCTCGAGGGCATTGGTAATAGTGGGACGCGGGGTGGCCTCGGTTGCAAATGACTTGGTCGACGCGTCCACCTGGGTTTTAATACTAGTGGCGCTCGAGTTGGTCGACCGCGAACTGGGTGTGGCGTCTTCATTCTCGCTGGTATCGTCGTCGTCGTCGTCTACTGTCCCATCAACAAGTCCAGACAGGCCTAGCTCCTTGTCAACATGCTCAGCGAGGGCCTGGATATTGGCGAAGAAAAGAATGGTTGTTATGTCGATAGTAACACCTAGCCCGGCGTGAATGTCGCTAATAACTTCGGTTGCCATAATAGAATCAATACCAAGGTCCTCGAGTGTTGCATCGCCCGTGATTTGTTCAATTGATATGTCAGTTACGTTCGCCAGAATCTGGAACAGTTCCGAGCGCTTAGTGACAACGGCCGACTTTTTAGGGCCTTTGGTCCTTTTATTCCCAGGAGCTTCTTGCTTGGCGACAGCAGGGTAAGGTACAATATCTGTCATTGACGAAGCAGCTGCTTGAGGTAGGAGCCTAGAAGAGGAGGCTTTTATGGTTCCCGTCGTAGTCTTGTTAGCTTTCTGTAGCATGCGCGAAAGCAGAGGCCGCGGCATGAGCGTAAAGCCGAGACCAAAGGCAGTCATAACCATCTTGCCTGTCTTCGCATCAAACACATAGGCGTCTACCGTTGCGTGAATAGGTGGGCAACCATTATCCTCTTCTGCGGCGCCATTAGCAGTTCGGGACATGTTAGCGAAAACACGCCATTCGCCAGCATCCGGGTCGAAGCCGCCGCCCATCTCAACGTGCTCGATCTTGCAGCATAACAAAATTTGTTCCGCAGTAAACTCGTTGAAATAGTTAACCAGGAAGCCAGCGAACTGCATAAAGCTGTCCGTTATGGGCGCGTCGCATACGCGCTGGTCGGGCGGGCAGTTCACTTCGGGCGCCAGGCGAACAATTCCGGCAGCTTCACGGCCCACGCACGCCACCTGCTTAATGCCTTGGAAAATTGATCCGTAGTCCACCACCGCGTTGAAAGCTCGGTAGATATGACGCCCCTGCATCGACTCAGCGTCGGGGTGGGAGAACAGCTCGTCCAAGCGCCGCCCGTGACCCATCAGGGCCTCGAAGCGCTCAAACTCCCGGGCGGCACGCACGTCGTTACGCCTCCGCAGCCGGACCTTGCCCCACGCATGCTGCACAACCGGCGACGATATGCTTTCCTGGGTTTCAATTTTCATAGACCAAGCCGGCTCCTCTTTCTCTCCTATTGTCGTAAGCGTAAGCGTGATTTTCTTGTCCACGTCAGTGCCAATCGGTATTATCAAAACCAGGTCGTTGATCGTAGGAACCCAGGTAACCGCCGCGACGTCGTCCTGCAGCAAAAGCGCCGCACGCCCAAGTACCTCATAGTACAGCGATGCCGGTGCGAGCGGCTGCCCATCCATAGCATGTCCACTTAGCAAGGTTTTAAACCGGTCTGCCTCGGGGTCGATGCGAAAGATGTTCTTGTCGCCTTGTTGCTGGACGAGGGTGAGGAGCTCGTGCGTCTCGGGAACTGCTGCTTTGTCCTTGGAATCAAACTTGTCCTGTTCATTCCCTACCCCTCGTCGTCCCGTAAATGGCAGCCAATGGCGCGTCCTTTCAAATTGGTATGGCGGCAGGCTAAGGTAACCAAACTCATCCTTTTGGCTGCGGTGAAAGGGCCAGAACTGCGCGGCGAGCCCGCTTTTCCAAAGCTTAACTGTGACGTTTGCAAGAGAGGCCTGGGCATCGGGGGATGTGAGCTGGGGCGAAAGGAACAATGTATGCGCCTCCGGGCTTTGGGAATCTGGCGGCGCGCAGGCGCGGACGAGCTGCATAACAGAAGACCCGCGGCCCGCTTCAAGCCAGACAATGTTGCATTGCGAAAAGCGCGCGGCCAGCCTTTGGATTGCTTGATGGAAAAATACGGGCCGTCGAATATGCTCTGCCGCCAACGCGTAACTAAACTCGGCTTGACTTTCAACCTCGTCGCACATCTCCACGTGGGTGGCCGGCTTTTGTTGCCACTGCAACCTTTTGGCAATAGTCGCAAGATGCTCCGTAAGTGGCTCGGTGTATTTGGAGTGAAAACCGTGGGTGACGTTAAGTCTTGTACTGCGTACAGACTCGCCGAGCTGCTGCTCCAAAAGGTGAATGCTTTGGGCAGAGCCTACGACGACGTGGCTTTTGGGCCCGTTGTAGCAGGCAATCTCGGCATATTGCCCTTCCGGTAGCGACCGTAAAGCCTGTTCGACGGTTTTGCGGTCCGCCTGCACGGCCAACATAAGTCCCGGTTCCGAGCCCCAATGCTTCGATATAATGTCCGCGCGCCCGACGACCAACTTGAGTGCATCAGCCAGCGACAGCACACCAGAAACGCAAAGGGCCGTCATCTGGCCAAAGCTGTGACCCACGACGGCGCTCACCGTTAGCCCGCAATCGAGCCACGCCATAGCCGAGGCGTACTGCACCGCGAAAAGGCCCGCGTGTAGCGTCACCAGGTCCTGTATAGGCTCACGTTGAAAGAGGAAAGGCAGCAGGCTAGGTCGGTTGCCGTCGGAGACGAACAGGCTGTTACAGATGTCGAGGTGGCGGCGGAATATTTTGGAGCTGCGGTACACGTCCTCGGATAGCCCGACAAAGTTGCTTTCCTGCCCACCAAATACGAGCACGGCGATGGTGGTCTTGGGCCTGCCCTGGGTTGATGGGCTAATCATGTCAGACTCAGATCCTCCAGCTGCCATTTGAAGTCTGCTTCGGAGATCGTCGAGACTATTCGTTGTCATCGTAAGGCGAAAAGGCAGCGCGTGGCTGGCCCTATCTGCAAGATTGAAGGTTAGGCGCGAAAGCAACACCGGCGCGGGTGTCGTTGTTATCGCATCGTCGAGCCAATCGAGAAGCTTTTTGCTGTACATGCGGAGGCTGTTAGCCGAGTTGGCGGAGATGAGAAGTGGGTAAGTAGCTAGCTGCGTAGGATTCAACGCCGCCGACAAACGGGCCGGTTTCTCGCGGACTACAAGGGCCGCATTGCTTCCAGATGCGCCGTAACTGTTGACGCAGGCAACCCGTGCCGCCCCAAAGCTGCTCCAATCTTCGAGTCTTGTGGGGATAGCCATCTTATCGTCCTTGAAAGGCGGCAGTTTGGGATTCAGGGTGGTGTGGCTCGCCTGCGGAGGGATGCGGCCGTGGCGCATCATGAGTAGCACCTTGATGAGACCTAAAACGCCGGCGGCGCTTTCTGTATGACCGACGTTGCCTTTGAGAGACGCAAAATGCAGCAGGCTTTTTCGCTGCGGCCCTCCAAATGCCTCGCGGATACTGCTTAGCTCAATAGGGTCTCCAACAACAGTGCCGGTGCCGTGGGCCTCGATATATGAGACTTCCTCAGGATTAATACCACCCTGTCGCAAAACCTTACGGTAAAGCGCCACCTGTGACACGGCTTGCGGCACGGTAATATGGCTAACGTTGTGAATCTGACTGACGCCCGAGCCGATGATAACCCCGTGCACCGTATCGCCATCGCGCAGTGCGTCACTGAGACGTTTCAGCACCACGACAGCCACAGATTCGCCACGGCAATAGCCGTCCGCTGAGGCATCAAACGGCTTACATTGGCCCGACGGGCTAAGATAGCCGGCCGCCTGCAGGTTTCGGTAGTCGAGGGGGCTGGAGATGACGTTGGTGCCGCCAGCCACGGCCTGTGAACAGTCACCTGACACAATGGCGCGGCATGCCGTGTGGATGGCAGACAGTGATGAAGAGCAAGCTGTGTCGATTGTCATCGCCGGTCCCGTGAAACCGAAATGGTGGCTGACACCACCACTGCATAGGGATCTTGACGTCCCTAGCATAGTGTAGGCCGTGATTGGGTGGCAAGACGTGTTATCGTAGTAGCTGTTCATGACTGAGCCGATGAAAACACCGTAATCAAGAGACTCATGCTGGCGATGCTGTGTCCCAATGCCAAAATGGCCTGCCGATTCGAGCGCTTGGTAAACGACCTCGAGTAGGATGCGCTGCTGCGGCTCGGTGGAGATGGCTTCGCGCGACGACTTTTTGAAAAAGCGATGGTCAAAGGCGTCCGGGTCCTTAATAAAGTTCCCCCACCATTTGGTTTGCGCGTAGTCGCCCGTTTGCCGAAATCCTAGCCGTTCGACCGGCGCCGGCTCTACCGTGCTTTTGCCGCCTTGGAGCAGCTCCCAAAACTCGTCCACCGAATCTGCGCCACCGGGGAACCGCCCAGCCAGGCCAACGACGGCGATGGAAGGCTCTGGGAACTGGGAAAGCTCGTCTGACAGCGTGACGGGAACTGTTCGTAAGTCATCGTGCGCAAATTTATCAGTGGCACTGCTGCCTTTGGTGCCGTTTCTAATAGCCTCCACATTTTCAACGACTTCCTTTACATTGCAGAGCTGTAAAATGCGAAGTCGTGATTGCTGGAACAGAGAGGCCGGCATTTGATTTCCAAGTCCCGCAAAGGCCACCGTCCTGATCTCGGGCTCAACCAACTGCTGCTGCTGGATGGAAGCTTTCAGCGTCAAATACCAATTAACCGGCTTAAGCAGTGTGATCTCCACGGCAAGTTGGGTTAACTGCAGTTCAATCTCTTCGTCGGCGACGATGATGTGACCATCGATCGTAGATCGAACGGGGGCTTGGAGTTCCTTTGCATCCGGAAATTGTAGCTCATTATCGAGTCGAACGAGCTTCATGAGCTTGTCAACGGCGTTTGAGTGCCCACTGGTGTGGAAACGGCCGTAGACGGGGATTGGCTTGGCACGGAAACCGAGAACCTGAGCCTTGTATATAAAAGCGTCAACATCGACGCCGCGTACCGTACAAGTAACGGAGCTTTCGTCAGTAATACTGGATATGTAGGCCTGGACACGTCAGAATATCAGCAGGGAGGTATCACTAAATCAAAGTCCATACAAAGTTCGCACCTGTGGAAACGACGAGACCATATCCTCAACTTGGGTCTTTCCCGTATCTGGACCTTTCATCCAGCGCACAGACACGCAATATGTCTGGTTCGGCTCACTGGCAAACGCACCGTCACGGTCGACATAGGCCCCGATGCACACGGCCAGTCGCAGCGCCACAGCTGCGTTGGCGCCCACGCCCGCTTCATCTTTGGCGGTGGCTACAGCGACAGCAGTCAGGAACCCCACGCAGAAACCCTGGATCCCGCCTCCGCCGCGGACGCTGGCGAGGATGCTGCTGTGATCATGCCCCCCTTTCTCTCGTAAATGCCCTAGGAAACGGGTGTACTGGCAGATTTGGAGCAGCACCGTGACGGCAAGCGCGTAGTGGCAGGGTGGCGCGCGCTCGTCGCGGTGAGGCAGCGGGCCGCTGTCGATGCCGTTGGCGACCCACTGGGAGAGCTTGGCGAGGTATTCTTCACCTGGTACATGACGAAGGCTGGGATCTGACACCACAAGGCGGGCCCAAAAGCGCGGCAGGTCTGCCACACAGCCCCGCAAGGTAGAGAGATTTCGGTTGCCGACGAGTTCGCGGCGTAAATCTAACAGGGCATTTTCGGTCGGAAACTCTGTCTGCGACTCAAAGGCCAATAGGTAAAGATGTTCTAAAGGTCTTGGCATTGTGGTTTTTGTGCTAGCGAGTTCAGCATAACAAGTCAAGTTACTTAAGAGTGGTAAATATAATCTTAAGCGGTGGCCAACGTTGGGAAACTACGATATGGGCACGGGTTATAGGATTGTTTTCAAGCTGCATTAAAGCACGGAACAACGGGCTACAGCAGCAAATATTTAGCAACTTACCACTTAGCTATCAGCTATTACTTTGAAAAAGTTTAAGGAATTAGGAACGATTTTATAGCAATGTTTATTTAAGTTTGCATTCTAGCTTTTGATTTACATGATAAATGATAGATAGGTTTTATTCGTGTGGCCGTAATTATAACCGTCTGATAACAGGCAGGGTTATTACCAGCAAGCTTTTATATTCTATGGTTACGGTCGTACAAGGTTATGGTATGGTTCGCGTTAATCGTATGTTGCTACACGAGGAGTAAATCCTATCCTAAAACTAAGTATTTAATGGCGTCGCTTTTGGTTGACCTCGCTGTCACGCAAAAGTGCATATATTTTTACTTTTTTTTAAGAAACGTATCGATTATCAAAAAGTAACAAAAGGAACTCCAACAAACACACCAGCTATGTCAGGCGCCACAATCCTCTCGACATCGCGCCTGTCTACGGGGAGCATAGACAACCCGACCCTAGCCCTCCCCCGTATTCTCTGCCTTCATGGCGGTGGAGTTAACGCCAAAGTATTCCGCCTGCAGATGCGCGCGGTGATTTCGCGCCTCCAGTCCCGCTTCCGTCTTGTGTTCGTCGACGGGCCCTTCATCTGTTCCGCGCATCCAGCCGTCGCGCCCGTTTACGGCAACCTCGGCCCCTTTCGGCGATGGCTGCGTTGGATACCAGACCATCCCGAAATCACTCCAGATGCAGCGGAGGAAGCCGTCAAGCATCAAGTTAGGAAGGCAATGGAGGACGATAGTCGGGCAGGGGGAACGGGGGAATGGGCCGGGCTTTTAGGCTTCAGCCAGGGGGCAAAAATCGCGGCAAGTTTATTACTCGCGCAGCAGACCCTCGGGCACGAGGCCTTTTCGGATGAGAACGCTGGGAGAGAAAGATTTGAGGCACCGGAGTGGAAATTCGGCATCATTATGGCAGGGCGCGCGCCGCCGGTACGTCTCGACGAGCGCATGGGAATGATTTGTGGCATGCAGGAGGCCTCGTGCCTCGGGGACGACTTCAAAGACTGGATCTATTCTGGCGCGACACCCGAAGAGGGACCGGCGGGCAAGCATGTTCTCCGCATCCCGACTTTGCATGTCCACGGGCTCAAGGATCCAGGCCTGCATCTCCATCGACGGTTGCTGAGCGAGTACTGCGCGAAGGGGTCGGCAGCTGTGGTCGAATGGGATGGAGACCATAGAATTCCCATCAAGCGAGACGATGTGCAGGCAGTTACAGAGGCGATTCTACATCTGGCCGCCAGGGCGGGTATTGTTTGGTAGCAATGCCTTTATCAGCCAAGCCGAGGAACACCTGTAAAGACAGCCAATTTAAAACAAATCCTCCCGGGTAAAAACATGAACATAATCTATTTAATTTCATGTTAAATCTCTTAAGCTAAAAGAAATGGGGATACAGCTTGGCTGTATCGCCTCCCAAATCACCTCAAAATAAAAAGTCAAACATTTAAGGTGCGCCGCCCTTCAGTAAACGGCTTCGGCGTTACCGCGACCCGCGACGCACCTTTAGCTCGACCTGTGCGCATCTGCATTGAGAGGGACC